>QLPN01008513.1:6459-17713 GCA_003314395.1 Albatrellus ellisii
CCTCGATTGGACTTCTTCTCCCGTCCAAGCCGATAATCAAAAAAAGGCAAATATCAACCTTCCCTCCACATGTCTTATTATCAAGAAAAGTGCGCATTTCCCCGTAAGCCACGTCTATCATTGCATTGCATAGTGTTCTCCATTTCGTTCTCCATTGTGTTCTCCATCACGTTGCGCTGCGTTGCGTTCCCCACTGCGTTGCGTTTTGTTTTCACTACATTGGATTCTCTATCATGTTCTCTATTGCGTTATTTTGTATCCGCCCTATCGTGCCATATCATCGGTTTATTACCCAAGTCGCATTCATCTAGTAGCTCTAGTCGAATCGCACTATCGCCCCTATCGCCCTTAACTACTAATACTCTCTACTTTGGTGTCTAGGGAACTTTATGGCTCGCACCCTCCAGCAATTGCTGTGGTTGTGGTTGCTTTCCCCTCTCAGCCCGACTCAGTACAAATCACTGGATGACGATGAAGAATGGGATTAACGATATAGTTACAAGGATGATTCCACCAATAACGATACAAAGATCCAGTTTGACTTAGTGTAAGATGTCTTAGTGATTTTAGAGTTCTTAGACTTTAGTTTTGAGAGAGTGAAACAAGTGATTATTGAGCTTAGATCAAGCGCAGTATAGGAAAATCCCTAGATTGCGAAGTTGACAAGACTGGGGTTTAAGACCACCAGTCTGTCAACTATTTATACAAAACTGGAGATCTAACTATAGTAAAGTTGCACAGTATTGTGCAGTAAGTAAACGATCGTGCGCAGTAATGCACAGTAAGTACGTGTCCATGTGATATGAGTGGCTCAGCCACAAGCGCGAAATGAACCAGAGATAAACAAAGGTAAATACTGACAAGAAAGTAGAGTCCTTGCTAATTGTATAGTAATAGTCCTTAGCAAGTAAATGTTATAATAAATAAAGGGAGAAAAGAGAAAAAAGTAAGTCTTAGTATAGTACCTGGAGCTAAGCTCACACTTAAGTATGTAAATACTTAAGTACTATATAAGAGAAAAGAAATGATAAGTCCTTACTAAGTAAAGTGGAGCTAAGCTCACACTTGTAGTAATAATACTACACTTTACTTAATAAGTAAGAAAAAGGAAAAAGAGAAAGAAAATAAAAGAAAACGTGTTACGAGGTGCCAAAGCAAGTGCCTCGTAACAGTCCCTCCACATATGGTAGTCATTGTTCTTCACCTACAATCTCCACATCAGCCCTATCCACTATACACTATATAAGCTAGGGTTCCACTATACGCACTCCTCAGACATCTTACCATGAGTCTGAGTGAGTACTCCTCTACCCACATCTTACCTTTCTTCTCACCACCTCTACCCTGCAGCCTTCCTACTACTACGCTTGGCACCTGCCGTGTCCATTGCTATACTCATTGCTGCAGAATACTTGACCAATGCTATTGTGTTCTTAGTTGCTTGCCATAGCCTGCATGCACAGGTTATGGGCCCTGCCCAGCACAAGGCAGGCAACACAACACTCATGCGCACCGTTTACATCATCACCATCGCACTCATCTTTATCCCTGCCACTTCAGCAGTATCCCTGCCAAAGACCACGATACTGCCACTAGACAGCTCCAGCAACTACAAAACATGGTCCATGCTTGTGAAAAATGCCCTCTTAATCACAGGCATATGGAAGGTGCTAACAGTTAACAAACCCACACCACAGTACACAAAAATCACCAACACAGAAACATCAGCATCAGGGGAAGTCAAAGTAACTACACAAATTGACAAAACCAAAATCACTAATGAGAGCGACCAAGCCAAATGGGAAGAAGATGACAACATTACAACAGCCTTCATTGGGCTATATGTTGGTCCCACCCATTTACACCTCCTAGCTGACTCCAACACTGCGTCCTGCAACTGGGACATCCTATGAAACGAATTTGGCACACCCAGTGATATGTGCTGTGCTGGGCTGAAGGGGAAAAGTAACCACAACCACAGCAATTGCTGGAGGGTGTGAGCCGTAAAGTTCTCTAGACACCAAAGTAGAGAGGATTAGTAGTTAAGGGCAATAAAGGGCGATAGTGTGATTCGACTAGAGCTACTAGAGGAACGCAACTTGGGTAATAAACCAGTGATATGATGCGATAAGACGAATGCAAAATGATGCAATAGAGAGCATGATAGAGAATCCAATGTAGTGGAAACAAAATGCGATGCAGTAGAGAATGCAATGCAGTGCAACGCAATGGAGAACACAATGGAGAATGCTACGCAATGCAATGATAAATGTGACTTACGGGGAACGCACACTTTTCTCGATAATAAGACATGCAGAGGGAAGGTTGATACTTGCTTTTTTGATTATTGACTCAGATGGGAGAAGAAGTCAAATCGAGGGCAGGGGGAATCTGGTCATTTCGACAGATGATGCGCTATCTAAATACAAGCCTAGCTTGTGAAACACAGGCCATATGCAGAGAGGAAACTAGAATAGTTCTTATTCTTCTACTATAGCACTATAGTCTACTTATAGTATGTACTGTGGAGCACGGACCATAATCAACGAACAGGAGACACATGTGTATGTATGTATGTATGTATGTATGTATGTATGTATGTATGTGTTGAAGTGTGTTGTACAGTAGTAAGCCAAAAGAGGAAGGAGTCACTTTAGTAAGACAGAACGTCAACACCCCCCCATACTGGGAACACACTCTACCAGACCGAGATGAGACTTGTGTGTGGAAAATAGAGGAAAAGGCAGAGCCTTGGTGAGAGTATCAGCAATGACAGATGTAGAGGGTAGGTGGCAAATGGTGATGGAACCAGATGATATACAATCACATATGTAGTGGTGGTGGATATCAATGTGTTTGGTGCCATGAGTAACGATGGGATTATTAGCAATGTCGATAGAGCCCTTGTTGTCACCGTACAGTAAAAGAGATGAAGGGAAAGCGAACCCAATTTTGTGAAGCAGTGATCATAACCACATTCCTTGAGCCGTGGTTTGTGAGAGAGACATGTACTCCGCCTCTGTGGATGATAGGGATACCATGTGTTGTTTTTGCGATGACCATGTGACAGTGCCCCCACCAAGTAAGAACATGTATGCCCCAACGGACTTGCGATTGTTGAGATCAGCTGCCCAATAGGAGTTGGAGTACCTGACAAATCCTGCACCACTCTGTCCATCATATTGTAAATGATGGTGTAGAGTACCTTTGAGGTAGCGTAGGATGTGTCTGGCTAGTATGAGATGAGATGGAAGGGGATTGGACAGGAACTGTGACAGTTTCATGACAGTGAATGCAATGTCTGGTTGTGATATGATAGTGGCATAAAGGAGAGAACCTATCAGTTGTTGGTACTCAGACTTGAGCGACAAGGTAGTGATGTAGTCCGGTCCTGCTTTTGTAGGGGAAGAGCTGGGAGGAAGAGGAGTCGTGGTTGGATTGCAGTCTTCTAGACGAAAGTGGTCAAGGACGTCAATGATATATGCTTCCTGGTTGATCTGAAGTGTGCGATTAGCTCGATCCCTAGTGACATGAAGTCTGAGATAGGACTTGATTTCCCCTAAGTCCATCATTTGAAACAAGGCTTGTAGTTGCGCTTTGCACGTCTCAACTTCTTCTAACGATCCTCCCAGGATGGTTATGTCATCAACATACAAGACTAGGATCAGTGGCTTTGATGAGGAAGTGGAAATGTAGATTCCAGAGTTGGAATATGTGCAGGTGAAGGAGAGATCAAGAAGTGAGTGATGCATCTTGTGATGCCATTGTTGTGAAGCCTGCTTCAGTCCATAAATCGCTTTGGAGAGGTGACAGACCTTGCTCTCTTTTCCTGGAGTGATAAAACCTTGTGGCTGCTCCATGTAGATTTCCTCTTCCAAATCACTGTTGAGGAAAGCAGACTTGACGTCCATGGAGTGGACTTCCCAGTCTTCTAACGCAGCAATGGTGAGGAGTGTGCGCAAGGATTCAAAGCATGCAACGGGTGAGAAGGTTTCGTTGTAGTTGATGCCATGTATTTGAGTGAAGCCTTTAGTGATGAGGCGCGCTTTGTATCTGCCATCTGCTTTGTGTTTGAAGACCCATTTGTTTCCAACAACATTGTGGCCTTCTGGGAGGTCAACCAGGTCCCAGGTATGAAGTTTTGCAAGGGACAAGAGCTCTTCTCTGCAAGCTGTGCTCCAAGTGTCAGACTCTGGACTGTCAAGAGCTTGCTTTAGCATCAGTGGGTCACATGTCACAGCATGGGAAAGGATGGCTGAGATGGAAGGGGTACTGTGAGGAGTGGCAAAGACGTCGTCATCGTCGGAACCCCCCCCTTCACCAAGGATGTCAATGAACTTGCAGGGACCAAAAGTGCTATCCTGGAAACAAGCAGGATGTCTCGTCAAATGTTGAGAGTGGCGCAGAATTGGGTAGTCATCATCAACAAGACGAATGGCAGGGCATGGGCGGCTAGGTGATGAGGCAGTTGGCCCATGCCAAGGAGGTGAGCCAGGGGGTCCTCAGTCATGTTGGCGACGTTCTGACTGACAAGTGTGGACCCATGGAGGCGGAGACGTGATAGGAGGCCCACAGGGCAGAGTCGCTGGTTCGGGTGCAGGAGTTGTAGGGACAATAGGCATGGCAGGAACAGTGGCTGATTGAGTTGGATCAGGAGCAACCTTGCAGGGGGTGTTACGAGGCACTTGCTTTGGCACCTCGTAACGGTTTCTTTTTTTCTTTTCTTATCTTTTTCTTCTTACTTACTAGTAAAGTGTAGTATTATTACTACAAGTGTGAGCTTAGCTCCACTTTACTTAGTAAGGACTTATCTTTTCTTTTTCTCTTTTATAGTACTTAAGTATTTACCTACTTAAGTGTGAGCTTAGCTCCAGGTACTATATTAGACTTATCTTTTCTCTTTATCTTTCTTTTTATTTATTATAAACATTTACTTGCTAAGGACTATTACTATACAATTAGCAAGGACTCCTTTTTCTCGTTCTTATTTACCTTTGTTTATCTCTAGTTCATTTCGCGCTTGTGGCAGAGCCACTTACATCACATGGACACATACTTACTGCGCTTTACTGCGCACATTTGTTTACTTACTGCGCTTTACTGCGTAACTGTACTATAGTTAGATCACTAGTTTTGTATAAATAGTTGACAAACTGGTGGTCTTAAACCCCAGTCTTGTCAACTTCGCAATCTGGGGATTCTCCTTATACTGCGCTTGATCTAAGCTCGTCAACTACTCGCTTCACTCTTTCTTAACTAAAGTCTAAGAACTCTAAAAGCTATTAAGACATCTTACACTAAGTCTAAACTGGATCCTCGTATCGTTATCAGTGGAATCATCCTCGTAACTATATCGTTAATCCCACTCTTCATCGTCATTCGGAACCTCTGTTATGTTCATCAAGCCAATATCCAAACCTTGGTTACCAGGAGTAACATTTTAGAAGTTCCCTAAGACCGTCCAATAGGCCGCTCTTAGCAGGGGGCTGCTGGAGGTGGTTGGTGCCCAGGACCTACCGGAGGTGCGTCACCATCGCCATTACTGGAGTCATCGTTGTCGTCATAGTCACCATCACTGGCAGAGCTCTTGGAAGCATCATCATTGCTGTCATCTTCATGATGAGTGATCGGAGGTAGAGGGAAGATGTCCAGAACGGTGGGTGAAGTGGCTGATTCACGGGACAGGAAAACCCCTTCCTCAAACACAGCATCCTGACTGATGACCCAATGAGAGGAGAGGTGGTCCCAGAAAACCCATCCTTTAGTTCTGGCTTCATACCCAACAAAGGTGAGTGGCCATGACTTGGGGTCTAGTTTGGAGCACTGATGGTTGGGGACTTTGACCCATGTGTGACACCCGAATACCCATAAATGGGACACATCTGGTGGGGAGGTAGAGGGTTGCCAGATAGCCTGAGGTGTTTGCCAGTGCAACCGTCTGACTGGCGAGAGGTTGTAGGTGTGGACCACCATGTGAACAGCAAGTTCCCAGAAACCAGAAGACAGGCCCATGTGGTGTAGAAGACTGAGAGAGCAGTCTAGCAAGGAATGGTTCCAGCGCTCTGCACACCTGTTTTGTTGTGGCGAGTAAGGGACGGTAAGCTGATGTTCAATGCCTTTTTCAGCCAATGTGGAAGCTATGGACGAGGTGATGTATTCCCCCCCACGATCCATGTGCAGAGAAGACGGCCAGTGACCAAAGAGGGTGTGGACACAGGTGAGGTAGTGGGACAAGGCATCAGCAAATTGGTCCTTCTGCCAGAGGAAATAGACCATCCCAAAGCCAGACAAGTCATCAAGGAATGTGGTGAAGTAAAGGTGCTGTCTGCCAAGGGAGGCAACTGACATGGGACCCACAAGGTCGGAGTGGATGAGGTCAAGGGTCTGGATGGCGTGTGTCCGCAAAAGGCGAAAGGGAGAGCAAGGGAACTTGCCTTGCAGGCAGCTGGTGCAGGGGTCGGGAGAAGGAGAACTGGAGGGAGGAGTGAAGCCAGCCAGTTGTGATGGCTGAATGTGACATACCACCTGTTCTGAGAGGTGTCCCAAGCGTTCATGCCAGATGCACAATGAGGGTGGAGTGATCGCGTTAACAGAGGGCAGTGGGTCAAGATGTACCCAGTACGTGCCGTTACGCAGAAAACCAGTGCTGAACTTCCATCCATCTCTAGTGATGGTACAGGTGCTGCTGCCATAGGTGACCTGAAAGCCCAGTGAATCAAGCTTGCTGACGGAAAGGTAGCATGCAGATGCGCTAGGAACGTGCAAAACATTCGATAGTAGAATGTCAACACTGGTACCATCCGGGAGCATATGCCAATGTCCGCAAGTGCTGTGTCTGACGCATGTGATGAGAGCCCCATTGCCCACTGCCACAGACTGTAAAGACTCAAGTGTATAGGATGTTAGGTCGCTGTGGTGAGGGGAGATGTGGTCAGTGCATCCTGAGTCTATCATCCAGAGGCTGTGGCCATCGTAGTAGCAAGTGTCAAATTCCTGCCCAGACATAGAGGACATAGCATTAAGGGAACTAGGTACATCTACCCCTCCACCTTTCTCTTTGTCTCGTTTATCCAATCGTGCTTTGACATCCACAGGCATCCCGTGCAGCGCCCAACACATCTCGACAGTGTGGTTGTGCCTTTTGCAATGGGAACAGAACGTTGTGTTGTGGCGACTGCCTTGTGTGGGAGTGGAGGAAAAGGTGGCCAGTGCTGGGCAAGGCTTGACATGTGCTTCTTTGCCTAGGATGTGCCCACGAATGTTTCTGATAGTGAGATGGGTGAGATTGGAAGAGGTGAGTAGAGCAGAGGAAAAGGAGCTCCAGGAGGGAGGAAGGGCGTGCAACAGCAAGAAGCACATGTTTTGCTTGCTGACCTCGACCCTGGAGGCAATGAGGCAATCTTGTGCAATTATAAGAGCATTGATTTGGGGTGTCAGAGGTGTGTTTATGTCAAATTTGCTAGTGAAGAGAGATTGGAAGTTGACAAATGCAGCTATAACTGTCTGTTTCCCATAGACTTCCTTCAACCCGTTCCATGTGCATTGTGTGGTCATGGAGTTGCTGGCAACCATGGCTGATGGTTGGGGTCCACAATGCATAGAGATGACAGCTTTGGCTACATCATTGTCATGTGACCAAGTCTCGAATTCAGCTGTGTTGGTGATGGTGATGATAGGTGGGCCTCCCTTGACATTTTCAGTGGAGGTGATGGGAGTGATGGGAGCCTTTGAGATAGTATACCAAATGCCCCTGATCATGAGTGCTGACTTAATGATGTTAGCCCATTGTTTGTAATTGTCTGCTCCTTTGAGAGTAATGTTGATTTTTGGGATGGATGCAGCAAGCGAGGGAGTTGTGAGTTGTGATAAGATGATGGTGAACATGACATAGGTGTGAGAATGGAGGATGGTGAAGATGAAGACAGCAGTGAGTAAGAGGGAGACACATATGGCCCAGGCAGGGCCCATAACCTGTGAAACACAGGCCATACACAGAGAGGAAACTAGAATAGTTCTTATTCTTCTACTATAGCACTATAGTCTACTTATAGTATGTACTGTGGAGCATGGACCATAATCAACAAACAGGAGACACATGTGTATGTATGTATGTATGTGTTGAAGTGTGTTGTACAGTAGTAAGCCAAAAGAGGAAGGAGTCGCTTTAGTAAGACAGAATGTCAACATAGCTCCAAGGCTGGAGCACAACAAAACACAACAGAAAATTTACAATGTAGGGTCGATCATAGGGATATTTGAAATGAAGTGGAGTCTGTATGCGAGCGAATAGAGTATCATACTATAGTGGATGAGCAAAAGAGGAATAGCGCCAATCGCACCAAATGCTGACTTCGTGACTTGTGCCTCCATGGTTACTTTGGTGGGTCTAGACCATGCCTTGGCCTATTTGTCCTATCCCTTGTCAGCCGACCCGGTATTGTTTTCCAACGCCTGTGTGAATGCGCGATTATAGCAACTGGATGATTTTTGTGTGTGGTGCATTAATGTTGCTGTGTTCACCTGATGTTGCTGATGGTCATTTTCCGGTGTTATGTGTGTGTGATGCTCATCATCTCCTCTCAACTGAAATCTTGACTGTCCGCAGTCAACGCAACCAGATGCAAGACACAGCCAGAAGGGATGACTCATGGGGGTACGGGTGCAGTTGTAACGAATGAACAAGTGGACGAGGAGGAGCAGCAAGGGGTGGATAGATGGATGGGTATAGGGATGCTCTCCAAGGCACAGCAAGGCATGACACAGATGGGGTGGAACAGGATAAGCAGTGTGCGAACACAGAGAGCTGGCGCCAGAAAAGGGGTAGAGCATGACTGGGCAAGGACTGCTAAGAGCAGCCTATTGGACGGTCTTAGGGAAGGTCTAGAATATTACTCCTAGTAACTGAAGTTAGGATATTGGCTTGATAAACGTAATAGAGCTTCCTGATGACAATGAAGAATGGGATTAACAATATGGTTATGAGGATAATTCCACCAATGTCAGACTCCTACCGCTGACTTTATTCCCTACCGTTATTTTATCTTTTCTTTACTTTCTTTTATGTTTTCCTTTAGATCATCTGATAAGATAAGATCTTCATCTTATCTTTTATCTCATCTTATTAGATATCTTACTTACTGTCGTTACGGTCATCTTGGGGATTGTTCCCACAGCTGCTGTGCATCTGTAAGCTGTCTTCCCACACTTGCTGCGCTTCTTACTACTGTAGACCTGCCCTTAAGTACTGCGCCTGGTCCATGCGCCAATCCATAGTACTATAAGTAGAGAGGTAGTTAGACGAATAGACCCCAGCTTGTTACAGCTGGTTCATCCCCCTCTTCTATAGTCTGAGTCTCCTCATCCCTTGGGCTTAGATCCAGGGCAGCTCCCGGTAAGCCTCTCCAAAGGAGAGCAGGGATAAGTCGGGTTCCGGTTGGTCTCGTGCTACGGGCTGCCGCCGTAGGCTTGACGATCCTGACAACCAATAATGATATGAAGATCCAGGATGACGAGTGCCAGAGGTCTAATGATGTTCTAGTGACTTATAGAGTTTTTGACTTAGTTCAGAGAGAGTGAAGCGAGTGATTTACGAGCTTAGATCAAGCACAGTATAAGGAAGATTCCCTAGATTGCGAAGTTGACAAGACTGGGGTTTAAGACCGCCAGTTTGTCAACTATTTATACAGACTAGTGATCTAACTATAGTACAGTTACGCAGTATTGTGCAGTAAGTTAAATGATAGTGTGCAGTAATGCGCAGTAAGTACGCATCCATGTGATGTAAGTGGCTCAGCCACAAGCGCAAAGTGAACTAGAGGTAAACAGATGTAAATAAAGATGAGAAAAGAGAGTCCTTGCTAATTGTATAGTAATAGTCCTTAGCAAGTAAATGTTATAATAAATAAGAGAAAGATAAAAGAGAAAAGATAATTCTAATATAGTACCTGGAGCTATGCTCACACTTAAGTATGTAAATACTTAAGTACTATAAAAGAGAAAGAAAAGGATAAGTCCTTACTAAGTAAAGTGGAGCTAAGCTCACACTTGTAGTAATAATACTACACTTTACTATAATAAGTAACATAAAAGAAACAGAAAAAGAAAAAATGTGTTACGAGGTGCCAAAGCAAGTGCCTCGTAACAAGGACGGGGTGCAGGGGAATGGTGAGAGTAGGCGTAATGTGGGAATGAGTGAATGGGAGGGAGACGGGGCATGGCAACAGGCATGAGCGGCCAAATGAGAGCGGGGGGGTACAGAAAAGAAAAGAACAGGAGCAGATGAGAGTGATGTAAGAAAAGAGGCAAGAGTAGATGACAGGAGAAAATTGTTTTTTTATTTTTATTTTTTTTAAAGGGATGAGAGATGAAAGTAGGAGAGAGAGAGACATGAAGAAACGAGAAGAAAGTCCTGGCCATAGAGGGAAGAGGGAAAAGCGAAATAAAGTGGGAATATGGTGGCAGAGGGCAAAAGGGCACGAAGGATGAGGAGAACTGAGTCAGGGGTTTTTTTTATTTTTATTTTTATTTTTGAAGTCGAGAGAGAGCAAGAAAAGAAGAGGAAAACAGTAAATGCGAAAGGGAGCGAAGAACCCAACGTGGAAGGAGGACAAAAGGACATGCAGCAAGTGTGAAGGTGCAGCTACTCCTGCCCTAAACTGAGGAGCATGAAGGCAGCAGTAGCCATCGATAAGCTTCATCAACACCATCTTCACCGGCCACTGCCCATCCATCAACATGTCCCGCCCATCCTCCATCACCACCACCACTTCCAACTGCACACTCTTGCATTTGCAAGCACGCATGCATGCTATGCTCAATGAGCAGCCACAGGGCAAAGGGCTGCCTGAGGAGGCCTACTGATCATGGATGGCAGGCACAGGGCACCTCTTGGTACATAGTGCAGATGGACACAGGAGTACATGATACTCATCGTCAATGCACAGGGGCAACATTGGCAGTGCGGCAGCTCAGAAGCTGATGCCGCCTTCTTTGTAGAAGGCATGTGCAGTGTCTTGGCCCCTGTTGTGGAGGCAAGCTGGGTCAGCTGGGCGTGGGAATTCCTGCCACCGATGCAGATTGTGGAATGGGACAGGCAGGCCGATGAGGCACTTGAGCACGAGCTGGAGCTGGAGGCAGCTGTGGAGTGGGAATGCGAGGAGTGCGAGGCACAAGAGTGGGCAGAGTGTGAGGCGTATGAGCAGGTGGCGTGCGAGGCACGAGAGTTGGCAGAGCATGAGGCTCAAGCATGTGAGGA
>QLPN01008519.1:0-30936 GCA_003314395.1 Albatrellus ellisii
TGCACTTTACTGCACTTTACTGCACTTTACTGCGTAACTGTACTATAGTTAGATCACTAGTCTTGTATAAATAGTTGACAAACTGGCGGTCTTAAACCCCAGTCTTGTCAACTTCACAATCTAGGGATCTTCCTTTACTGCGCTTGACCTAAGCTCGCTATCAACTAGCTCTTCTCTAAGAACTCAGTCTAAGACCTCCAAGGATTACTAAAGTTGTCTTACGCTAAAAGCCAATCTGGATTTCTGTATCGTTATTGGTGGAATCATCCTCATAACCATCTCGTTAATCCCACTCTTCATCGTCATCCGGAACCTCTATTACATTCATCAAGCCAATATTCAAACTTTGGTTACCAGGAGTAATATTCTAGACCTTCCCTAAGACCATCCAATAGGCCGCTCTTAGCAATATGTGTTACCAGTACTACAAAAGAGATTGTTCTATAGTAAAAGAGTATAGTACTCCTGGTCCAGATGGTTGTCAGGAGGTTCTGTGATGCCCCACTAAGTGGTAGACACCCTAGCACTGTAGCTGAACTACAAAGAACTGAGACTCTGAAACAATACAATGCTCTCTTTGAGTGATGGGGGAGGGGATTGATGGTTTGAATCAAGAAGAAGGGTGTGAGGTCACTAAAAGGAGCTTCACACAATTGTGAGGCACATACTAATTAGCGAGGTCACAAGAGTATGAGGAGGATAGGAGAGGGTATGAGACAATACACTTAGGATGAATACATGCTAATAAGCAGATATCTTAGATGTATAAAGCTAAATAATACATGCTACCATAGTGACCTATATATACTAAGAGGATTGGTGCACAGACCATGTGCTGTCACTATAGGGCAGGCATATGTAAGTAAGATGTGCAGCATTGCATAGCATCAGTAAGCGTCTGTGGGAAATGTAGTCATAATAGTATAGTAAGCAGCCTGATGACTAGATGGATGTGAGTCATAGATAATCATGATAAGATCTACTATTGATCTGATAAGATGAGATAAGATATCTCTAGTAGATCTTATGTGATTAGAATAAAAGAAAATGTAAAAAGAAAAGAAAAGAAAAATAAGTATGTTCTGACACCAGGGGCAATCCTTCACATCTCTCAATTCTACCTCTCTGTCTTCTCCCCTCCCTCTTGTTGACTGACAGACATATGCTTAGTTAGCTGCTCTTTCCTTTCTTGTCCTCTTACTGTACACACACACACACACACACACATGTCAAGTCCTACTCTTCACACTGGTCCATGCACTACTGCAGTGATTATAAGTAGATTACATACCTCTATGAGACAATCAGAACTCTTTGTGTTCTCCTCTTGCACATGGCCTGTGCTCATCAGGTTATGGGCCCTGCCCAGGCCATCTGCATTGCTCTGCTTCACATCTTCACTCTTATGCTGTCAACTCATAACTCACACTCATACCTCATTTGTTATGAGGCACTTGCTTTGGCACCTTGTAATGGTTTTCTTTTTCTTTCTTCTTTTTCTTTTATCATACTTACTATAAGTGTAGTATCAACCACAGCTTGAGCTCAGCTCATACTTATAGTAAGGACTCTCAGTTTGGTATAAGTAGTTGAAAGACTGGTGGTCTTAAACCCCAGTCTTGTCAACTTTGCAATCTAGGGATTTCCCTATACTGCACATGATCTAAGCTCACTCTCATCTTGTTTAAAACCCTAAGAACTAAGTCTAAGATCTTCAAGTCACTCTAAGCATCACTAAGACATCCTAAACTAAACTCATCACTCTGGATCCTTGTTTAGTCATCAGTGGTATTATCCTCATCACTATCTTGTTGATCCCTCTCTTCATTGTCATCAGGAATGTTTACTATGCAATCCAAGTGCACAACAATTACCTTGTTACCAGGGGTATAGTTATCACCAACTTTCCCTAAGACCATCCAATAGGCCACTCTTAGCATCATTCTCATCCTCATCATTGCCCAACTCATTTCCTTCTCACACTCTGCTTCTGTCCCAAAACTCAATGTCACACTCAAAGGGACTGAATACTACCACAAATGGGCAAACATCATCAAATCTGCCCTCATCATCATGGGCATATGGTATACCATCTCCAAACCACCATAGAGGTCAAAGGTGGACTCCCTCAACAAACTATCACTAACCAGGATGATGTCAACACTTGGAAGCATGACAACAACATCACCAAAGCAATCATCTCTATGAATTGTTCCTATCAACCTTCTACAATGATAGCAAGTGACATGATTACTACATGGATGGTTTAAGAAGGGTTGTTCAAGGTCTATGGGAAGCAGTCTGCTGTGGCAGCATTCATTGATTTCCAGTCTCTCTTCACCAGCAAATACAATGCACACTCGCCATTCTCACCCCAAATCAATGCTCTCCTCATCATGCAAGAATGGCTTATAGCCCAACAGAATGGATGTGCTGAGTGCTGGAACAGGATGCTCATCAATCACATGCTGTCCATGATGAATCATGCTGGGCTAACAGGTGGTTTTTGGGAATTGACTCTCCAGGGAGCTGTCCACACCTACAACCAATCCCCTATGTATTGCTTCTCCTGGCAAACACCTCACTCCCTCTGGACTTTGGGACAACTACCTGACATCTCACATCTGTGCATTTTTGGCTGCTGAGCATTTGTTCATACCTTCAGTCTACACTTGAACCATGCTTTAAACCCATGATCTTTGTTGGATATGAGCCTGGGGCTCAAGGTTGGCATTTCTGGGATGGCACTACTCATGCTGTTGTTGTTAGTCATGATGCTACCTTCAATGGACTACTTTTCCCTTGACTCACTCTGGCTTCATCTTGGACCTGTTCCCTCTGTCTCCACTGGCCCCTGGACCTGGTGCTGGCAATGATGACAGTGATGATGGCTTCAACAATGGCAATGATGTTAGCCCTCCTCAGGCTCCATCCTCTCCACCAGTTATTGCACCTCTTCCTGCTCCATTCTCTCCACCAACAAGGCTTCCTGCTGCTCCTGCTGCTCTCACTCCTGTGGTTGGGGGACCCATCACTCCTCTGGCACTGGTTACTCTGCCTTCTGCCCCTCCTCCAGTTCCTGAGTGTTGTGCACAGTGTGTTCACCATGGCACCCCTGCTTCCCCTGCACCTCCTCCTCCTTGGTTTGGTCAACCATGCCAGCACATGTCTGGGCATTCTCAAGTGCATGCTGAACTCCTCATGGATGGTCTTGTTCTCTGTCCTCACTGCACCACTTGTCCCTGAGTGCCTTTCAAGGATAGTGCATATGGTTCCCATTCTGTGGCAGACATCAAGCAAGGGGGGTCTGACTCAAATGATGATGTTTTTTCAACTCCTCATCTTCCATATCTCTCTGCCCTCCTGTCACATGTCATCTCCTGTGATACTCTAACACTCAAGCAAGCCCATGCCTGACTCAGCAGATTCCTGGGATGCTGCCTGTTGAGCAGAACTCACCATGCTGTCCAAACTGCACACATTGGGTCTTGTTGACCTTCCTGCAGGACAAAACCTTGTTGAAAACAGGTGGGTTTTCAAGCATAAAGCCAATGGACACTACAAAGCAAGGCTTGTTGCCAAGGGCCTTACCCAATGCCATGGCCTTGAACTTTTTCTCCTGTGGCCTGCTTTGAAGCCCTTTGCACCTTACTTGCCATCACCACTCTAGAAAATTGGGAGATCCACTCTATGGGTGTCAAGTCCACCTTCCTCAATGGTGATCTCAAAGAAGACATCTACATGATGCAACCAACTGGATTTGAGGTAGAAGGACAGACAAACAAGGTCTGTAAACTCAACAAAGTGATCTATGGACTCAAACAAGTGTCTTGTCAATGGCATGCAATAGCACTCCAACTCCTCTTCCACCCACCGTCTCTCTCACCAAAAATGATGGCTCTGCAACCACCACTGAATGATCTGAATATCAGCAACTCATTGGATCACTCCTCTATGCTACCATTGTCTCTTGCTCTGACATTTCCTTTGCTGTCACCAAACTCTCACAATTCATCACCAATCCCTCTGCACATCATCTTGCTACAGCCAAGCATGTCTTGCAATATCTCAAAGGCTCCCTACATAACAACTCTGTTATGATGAAGGCTCAGGCTCAGGTTTGCATGGATAATCAGACTCTGACTGGACAGTGTCAGGCCACTATTATTTTCCCTATTTTTCTCTTCATTTTTCTCTATTTTCTTATGTCTCTATCATCATAGATCTTACAACCGCTCCTGATCTATCAAGGCAATTCCCATGGTCATGCATTCCTCTTGTTTGTCTTTATCGGCTGATGATGTGTATGTCATCCAATCTCTGATCGGCCAGTACTATCTTTAGCTATAACTCATTTTCTCACTATTACTGTGGACACTTACTATTCATTCTCACACTTGCTGTGGAGTATCACCAATCACTCTCACAGTTACTGCAGAGTCTCAGTCAGCACTTATGTGTCCTTTCTATTATTAGATATGACATCATCACTCTACTTTCTCATTCTCTGGCCCTATACTGTATTGCATGGTCTGTGCATGTTCTGAAGTACTATATATACATAGAACTCCTAGTGGTTTATTCCCCAGTTCTGATCATCTGGGATATCTGCTAGGTACAGTACCAGTCCTCTTCTCTCTTCTACTATACACTAATATATCTGGGATATCCACTAGTCAAAGTGTGATTGTCCTTTTGTTTTAGTCTTCCTCTTCAGTTGTTCAGCTTTGACATAACATCAGCCTCACAATTGATCAGAACTCCCTCCCTGCCACACCTTTCCTGTCCCCCCCTTTCCTGCAGACAGGTGTTTTCACCTTCAATTCATCTACAATCCTTTTTACACCATAGGTTTCATTTACAAACCCAAATGAGAACAGAAGCATTTCTATCGTGACATTTTCTTTCCCCACCCTCCTCTCCATTTCTGTCAACATTGTATTTGGCAGAAACATGAGAGTGAGTGTACTTGTAGCTTGTGGACTAAAACCTATGTCCCTTGCTCACCCTCCTCTACCCTTCAAATTCTTGTTGGATGTTATAGTGTTCACCCCCTCCACATCCACATTGTGCCCAGTGACATCCAGCACAGCACACACATGGTGGACACTTGGAGTAGAGTGATCAATATGCAATCATGGACGTTCTGGGAGGAACATTTTGGATGAGAGGATTCCTGGGAATCAAGTGGGTCTTCTAACAGCTCAGGGACTGCCTGCCCCTTCTACATGCCATCATCCTCCCTCCCACACTTGCTCTAGAACAGAGCACCTCTTAGATGAAGGTCTAAGTGTCAATTTCTACTCTCTCCTTCCAGTCACTCACCCCTCTACCATCCACCTCCATCTCCATCATTGTCTTCTAGCTTGGCATGCATATGTCATCATCCAGCATCATAGTGAACCTGCCACCAACTATGAATGATTCCCTTTGTGGTTGTTCCCTGATCCAAGATCAGAGTGTTGGAGGAATCAGGATAGGAGGTATTGCATTAAGTACCCTCCTCTTCTCTTCAGAGAGTTGTTGTATCAGTACTATAATGACCCTTCCCTTGTCCCTCCCCTGGTCTCACTTGAATTACCCACCAATCCTGACCACGCATTTCACATCAATCCACACCATCACTTTGCATCTTACATAGCAGGAGGACCAGAAATGTCTACATATTAATGTAGACATATTGTCCTTTCAAATCTTCATTGTCTTCTTGTTTGTCTGTCTTATCATTCACACATTTTATTGAACAACATAGTGCTTCTCTTTTATGACTGAGTGTGCAATTGACTTGACATCACTCAATCACAGAAGCACAGGAACATTAATCAAAGTTATCAGACAGATTATTGGACAATCTGTCTCAAGACAACCAGTGGAACACTTGGAGTCAGAGACAATTGTCCCCTCCACTACACAGATCAGACAGTGAAGAACCTGAATCACACTTGAGGAATTGATTTGGGAGTTTAGCCAATCAAGAACCATCTTCTTCCCACTGCTTAGAATCTGAAATAACAGATCTTGGTACAGCCTTAGCAGCAACTCTAGCACCTTTATCTGTTCCATCTGCTCCTATGGATGAAGAGCACAAACCACTGACTTTTGTGGAGATGATGAAGCTGATTACAGATCAGCAGAAGTTGCAAGCAGCACAACAGGAAGTAATAACAAATTTGATGAATCAATTAGCAATGGCAGAAGAAGGTTTGCATTCAGGGCGAGGAACAGGCCTCCCACCCTGGGTCCATCTCCCCAAAGTTTGCATCACAGAACCAACTCCCTTTGATGGAGACAAAAAGAAGTTCCAGTCATATCTAGATCAAATTTATCTCATCCTTCATGCCCATCCAGAATATCAAGACAAAGATAAAGTGACAGTTATACTGTCTTACATCAAAGGGGGATATGCAGAAGAATGGAAGAATGGAATTCTGCAACAAATAGAGGCGCATAGGGTTCAACCCTCACTACATGATAAACCATTCAAAGATTTCAATGGTCTCCTAACCATGATGAAACTCACCTTTGGAGACCATAATGAAGAACAAATGGCACAGCAGAAGTTGATGACCATTTCACAGGGAAGTTGACATGTTGAGGAATATATCACTGAATCCCTCCTTTATAAAACAGTGTCTGGATATAACAATGGTGCTTTATGCACATTGTTCAAAAAGGGGATGAATCATCCTCTTCTCCAGTCCTGTTATGTAGAGACACCAATTCCCCAAGATTTGGATGGCTGGATATGACAAGCAAGACTTAGGGCATATGTCTGGCAAGACATGCAAAACTTTGAGTTGACATAGGGAAGAAGACAAACACCGGGGCAACAACAGCAGTATGGACGACAACAAGGGCAGCAGCAAGATTTCACCCCTCATTGTGAATTTACTCCTGCAGCAGCTCCTATTGGAGAACCTATGGATGTCAACAGAGCCAGAGGACCACACCCTTGTCTTTGTTTCAATTGCAGCAAAGAAGGACATTTTGCTAGAGAATGTCCAGAACCTAGATGCCCTCAAGGGCAACAATGAAGGGGAAATGTGAGGACCCTTCAGGAGATGCATGTGCTGAATGAGGCAGACTTCTTGGCTGAGATGCAGAAGGAGTTTCAGGCATGTGGTCTCAGATTGAATGATCCAATGGGCTCAAAGAGTGGAGCACCACAACAGGGTTTTGGATCAGATGGGAACTGAGCATGAATTTGCTGTCCTACAATAGGTTTTCCATGCTTCAGACTGATGATATGGATGTTGATCATCTCAATGCTTGAACACAAATTTATTTAACATGCATTGTTCCATCTCCTTCTCAGTCTGAAGTGAAACCTCAAGTGCAACAGGTTACTCCTCCTGTTGAGAAAAAGGAATATGTCCAAAGAGCAATATTTGACATTATGAGTTTTCCAGAGATGAAACTCAAAATCAAAACAGTGGATACAGGAGCTACTTTGGAAGTAGATGCTTTACTCAATTCAGGAGCTGCTAAGAGCGGCCTATTGGACGGTCTTAGGGAAGGTCTATAATGTTACTCCTGGTAACCAAGGTTTGGATCTGAGTTTGATGAACATAATAGAGGTTCCTGATGATGATGAACAATGGAATCAACGAGATGGTTATAAGGATAATTCTGCCAATAATGATACGAGAATCCAGAGTGACGAGTGTAAGATGTCTTAGTGATGTTGTTAAGTGGCTTAGAGGTCTTAGGCTTAGTTCTTAGAGAATGAAGCGAGATTGTTTGACAAGCTTAGAACAAGCGCAGTATAAGGAGAATCCCTAGATTGCAAAGTTGACAAGACTGGGGTTTAAGACCACCAGTCTGTCAACTATTTATACTAAACTAACGATCTAACTATAGCAAAGTTGCGCAGTAATGTGCAGTAAGTAAACAATAATGTGCAGTAAGTAAACAATAATGTGCAGTTATGCGCAGTAAGTATGCGTCCATGTGATATAAGTGGCTCAGCCACAAACGCGAAATGAACAAGAGATAAACAAAGGTAAATAAGAGCAAGAAATGGGAGTCCTTGCTAATTGTATAGTAATAGTCCTTAGCAAGTAAATGTTATAATAAATAAAGAAAGATAAGGGAGAAAAAGATAAGTCTAATATAGTACTTGGAGCTAAGCTCACACTTGTAGTAATAATACCACACTTTACTAGTAAGTAAGATAAAAGAAAAAGAAAAAAGAAAAAAGAAACATGTTACAAGGTGCCAAAGCAAGTGCCTCATAACAGGAGCTACAGGATTATACGTCAACAAAGAATTTGTCAAGAAAAACAACTTAAACACAATAAAATTGGCAAAACCTATCCCAGTCTACAATGTCAATGGATCTCTCAACCAAGGAGGATCTATTGAAGAAATGATTGATTTTATTATGACTATTGATGGCCATACTGAATGCGCTACTTTTGCAGTCTGCAATTTGGGCAAAAAGAATGTCCTTGTTGGTGAATCATGGTTGAAAATCCATAACCCTGAAATCGATTGGTTACAGGGAAAAATACATTTCACCAGATGCCCTCATAGATGTGAAGTATGTCTCAAGGCTGACCAACAAGTTTGGAAGTCAAACAAGAAGTTGATGAAGCAACAAGGAAGAGCAATACATGAAGAAGCTGAAGAATGTATTGCAGCTGAAGAAGGAGGAGATCAGATATTGATGGTCATGATAGATCAGAAGGAAATGGAGGCAGCCATTCAAAATATTAGCCAAGATCTTGCTATTGAAGCAGAAAAGAAGAAATTGAAAAAGAACTTCAAAGATATCATACCCAAAGCATATCATCATTTCAAATGGGTATTTAATAAAGAAGCTTTTGATTCTCTTCCTCAAAGATATCCTTGGGATCATGCAATTGAACTTAAACTAGGTGTGAAACCATCTGCTGGTAAAGTTTACAATCTTTCTCTGGACAAACAAAAACAATTGGTGTCATTCATTGAAGAAAATTTGAAGAGTGGCTGTATTCACCCTTCTCAATCTCCTATGGCTTCACCTTTCTTCTTCATCAAAAATAAATCAGGAGATCTTCGACCTGTTCAAGATTATCACAAGCTCAATGATATGATGATCAAAAACAGTTATCCACTGCCTCTTATATCAGAATTTATTGATTGTCTTCATGGAGCATAATATTTCACCAAGATGGATGTCTGTTGGGGCTATAACAATGTTAGGATCAAAGATGGTGATGAATGGAAAGCCACTTTCATCACTAACAAGGGTTTGTTCAAACCTCTTGTCATGTTTTTTGGCCTCTGCAATAGCCTGGCTACCTTTCAAATGATGATGAATCACTTATTCTGTGGTCTCATCTCTCATGGAGTTGTGGTGGTATATATGGACAACATCTTGATTTTCACAGCAATGTTGGAAGAACACTGGAAGGCCACACAGGAAGTTCTTCAAATACTCACAGACAACAAACTTTATCTCAAACCAGAGAAATGTGAATTTGAACAGACATCAATCGACTTCCTTGGCCTGAAGATTTTTTTTGACAAAATTGCTATGGATCCAGTCAAGGTACAGGGTATCAAAGACTGGCAAATTCCACAGAATCTTCATGACATCTGCTCATTTTTGGGTTTCTGCAACTTCTATTGTCGTTTTATTCTTGGATTCTCCAATATCACTAAACCCTTAAATGAACTTATGCATAAGGATGTCAAGTGGCATTGGAATGATGAACAGCAGTTAGCATTCACTCATCTGCAAGATGCTGTATGTTCTGAGCAAGCTTTAGTCTTTCCAGATGAGCAGTATCCATTCAGAGTTGAAGTGGATGGTTCTGGTTATGCTACTGGTGCAGTTCTTTCACAGCTTTGTCAAGATAACAAGTGGCATCCAGTTGCTTACCTCAGTAAGGGTTTGTCACCTGCTGAGCATAACTATGACATATACAACAAGGAGATGTTGGCCATTATTTGTGCTCTGGAAGTATGGCATCACTACCTCAAAGGTTCCATTCACCTGGTTCAAGTCATCACTGACCACAAGAACTTGGAATACTTCATGATGGCCCAGAAACTCAACCATTGTCAAGCTTGTTGGTCTCTTTATCTGTCATGCTTCCAGATCAATATGGTCCACAAACCAGGCTCTACTAATGTTTGCCCTGATCTCCTCTCAAGATGTTTGGAAAATAAGAAGGGGATAGAAGATGACAACAAGAGTGTCATCTTGCTCAAGCCAGAATTTTTCAAACACAAGATTTCCCTTGCAGCACTCAGCCCTCCTATCTTAAAGAGAATCATGGATGTGCCGAAAGAAGACCACAATTATATCATCTGGGACAAGTTAGATGCAGACTTGAGGAAAACTGCAATGTTCGCATGATGGAGTGAAGATGAAAACAAGACACTCTTCTACAATGGGAAACTTTATGTCCCAGAAACAATGTATGCTGAACTGATGAAGACCTGCCACAATTCACCTCTTGCAGGACATCCAGGTTACAAGAAAACCTTGGAGATGGTTCAACAACATTTCTGGTTCCCAAATATGGTGTCTTATGTGGAGAAATATGTCAAGGGATGTGACTTATGCCAAAGGACAAAAAATTCTCCTACAAAACCACAAGGAGAGTTAACACCAAATGAAATCCCTTCACATCCTTGGCAAATCATCTCCACAGATCTTATTGTCAAATTGCCAGAAAGCCAAGGCAATGATTCTATTCTAATGGTCATGGATCATTTCACCAAAATGATTCATGCTATTCCCACCACAGAGACAATTACAGCAGAAGGAGTTGCACACCTTATGAGAGATCATGTTTGGAAACATCATGGTCTTCCAGAAAAGGTACTATCAGACAGAGGACCTCAATTTGCATCACAAGTCATGCACAAATTAAATCATTTATTAGGGATTCAAACAGCTACATCCACAGCTTATCATCCCCAAACAGATGGACAAACAGAGCAGATAAATCAAGAAATTGAACAATATTTCCACATCTTCATAAATCATCAACAAAATGATTGGGCTAGTTGGTTGCCTATGGCCAAATTCACTTACAATAATCACATTCATTTGGCAACAAAATACTCACCATTTATGCTGAATTATGGACAAGATCCATGAATGGGTCATGAACCTCATATGTCTACCAAGATTGAATCTGTGGATCAGTTTGTAGCAGGGCTCAAATGTATCAGAGAAGAAGCAGAGGTGTTGTTGAAGAAAGCAGCAGAGGATATGAAGAAGTTTTATGATGAACATCCCCTGTTTATACCATTGGAGATAAAGTCTGGCTTGAGGCCACTAATATTGATACAGGCAGACTGATGAAGAAACTGGATCATAAATGTCTTGGACCTTATGAAGTACTCGAAGTGCTTTCTAACAATGCATATCACCTCAAACTCCCCAAGACAATGAAAATCCATCCTGTGTTCCATGTCATCAAACTTCATCCTTTTGTCAAAGATGTTATTGTCAAATGTGAAAACTGTCCTCCACCTCCTCCAATTATCAAGAATGGTGTTGAAGACTATGAAGTCAAAGAAATACTCAATAGTTGTCTTTCTCATGGTAAGGTTCAATATCTGGTTAAATGGAAAGACTACCCCACAGAGGAAAATTCTTGGGAACCTGCTTCAGTATTGATGGAAGATGTTCCTGTTGGTTTTTCACTACCTTATGATGCTGATCACACTGTTTACTTATTAAGTATACTTATATCTATCTCATCTTATTGGTATTTCTTTTCTCTTTATAGTTTGAGCTCCTCTTCAACTCTATTTTGCTCTTACTATATCTTCTTTACTTTGTTTTTCTCTTACCTTAGCACTTCTGCATGTGCTGAGCTCTCTCTGTCTTCTGTGTGCCCTCTACCCTCTGGTACACATCTCTATCTTACAGGCTCACAAGCCTATCTCTACACAATGTTCAATCTATTGCTTGCCTTGTTGCCTGGGTTGTAACAGTTCCTGATATGCTCAAGAGGTACCATAAAGAAAATCCTCAAGCAATACATTCAGTAGCCATTTATTCCCTTTACCAGAAGGAATATTCACCAGAGATGATGGCTCAACCACATTACACTTGATGACTTCAGGAAGAAACATCTCCATCCACACCACCAGTTCTTGATGAAGGATATGAGGAAATACCTTTTGGCATTATGAAGATGACCTTACTGATGAAGATGATGATGGAGTTATTACTCCCAAATCATATGAAGACTTGAAAGAATTACCCAAGTCTTCCTCCATCATTCCTCTTTCACCATCACTTTTCACTGGCATCCCTTTCAAACCTATGGAAGGGGAAGAAGAAGACATTTGCCACACTTCTTCATCTCCATTCTTTGCTCATTGAGATGTCTCACCTTAAGAAGGGGGTATTTGTCAGGCCACTATTATTTTCCCTATTTTTCTTTTCATTGTTCTCTATTGTCTTATGTCTCTATCATCATAGATCTTACAATCACTCCTGATCTATCAAGGCAATTCCCATGGTCATGCATTCCTCTTGTTTGTCTTTATTGGCCAATAACACGTATGTTGTCCAATCTCCAATCAGCCAGTTCTATCTTTAGCTATGACTCATTTTCTCACTATTACTGCAGACACTTACTATTCATTCTCACAGTTACTGCAGAGTCTCAGTTAGCACTTACACATCCTTTCTATTATTAGATATGACATCATCACTCTACTTTCTCATTCTCTGGCCCTATACTGTATTGCATGGTCTGTGCATGTTCTGAAGTACTATATATACATAGAACTCCTAGTGGTTTATTCCCCAGTTCTAATCATCTGGGATATCTGCTAGGTACAGTACCAGTCCTCTTCTCTCTTCTACTATACACTAATATATCTGGGATATCCGCTAGTCAAAGTGCAATTGTCCTTTTGTTTTAGTCTTCCTCTTCAGTTGTTCAGCTTTGACATAGTGTTGGCCTCACAGACAGCTGACCAGGACAACTGCAAATCCATGGGAGCATACATTTTCAAAATAGCCAATGGAGCCATCACCTGGGTTTCCAGGAAACAACAAGTTGTATCACTTTCTTCCACCAAGGCTGAATATATAGCACTCTCCCAAGCTGCAGCACAAGGAAAATGGTTGAGGACACTATTAACAGAGATTGGGTTTGAACAGACTGGAGCAACAGTGCTGTATGGAGATAACAAAGGATTGATCAACATTGCAAATAACCCTGTAACAGGTTGAGGATCTGAGCACATTGAGATTTGTTAGAGATT
Source organism: Albatrellus ellisii (assembly GCA_003314395.1). Taxonomy (NCBI): domain Eukaryota; kingdom Fungi; phylum Basidiomycota; class Agaricomycetes; order Russulales; family Albatrellaceae; genus Albatrellus; species Albatrellus ellisii. The sequence continues at coordinate 13,231 of QLPN01008519.1, forward strand.
TTAGTATTTCATTCAATTCAACCTCTCACATACCTAATACACATCTTCATTATGTTCTTCCATCTTAATCTTATCCTAACACACACTGCCCACATACATCTCCTTCACCATGTTCTTACAATACATATTAGCATTCCACCTGAACTCTATCCCACATATACTACATAAGACAAATCCCCACTTATGTAGTCTCCTTAGACATTCTTACAATGTCTAACTTCCTCTTATCACTCCATGGCCACTCTTGCCACACCACTTACCACATGCTTGCAGCTATCTCAATTGTCCTGTCCTTCACCTCCAGTGTCTGCTCATACCTGTGTGAACAAGATTCACTTTCACTTTATCTGACAATGCATTTCTGACTCCACCATTTCCCTGTTATGAGGCACTTGCTTTGGCACCTCATAACACATTTCTTTTTTCCTTTTTCTTTCTTTCTTTTATCTTACTTACTAGTAAAGTGTAGTATTATTACTACAAGTGTGAGCTTAGCTCCACTTTACTTAGAAAGGACTCTCTTCTTTCTTTTCTCTTTTATAGTACTTAAGTATTTACATACTTAAGTGTGAGCATAGCTCCAGGTACTATATTAGACTTATCTTTTCTCTTTATCTTTCTTTTTATTTTAACATTTCACTTGCTAAGGACTATTACTATACAATTAGCAAGGACTATCTTTTTCTTGTCATTATTTACCTTTGTTTATCTCATGTTCATTACGTGCTTGTGGCTGAGCCACCTATACCACATGGACGCATACTTACTGCGCATTACTGCGCACTTATCGTTTACTTACTACGCAATACTGTGCAACCTTACTATACTTAGATCTCCAGTTTGTATAAATAGTTGACAAACTGGTGGTCTTAAACCCCAGTCTTGTCAACTTTGCAATCTAGGGATTCTCCTTATACTGTGCTTGATCTAAGCTCGTCAAACAATCTCGCTTCATTCTCTAAGAACTAAGCCTAAGACCTCTAAGCCACTTAACAACATCACTAAGACATCTTACACTCGTCACTCTGGATTCTCGTATCACTATTGGCGGGATTATCCTTATAACCATCTCGTTGATTCCATTGTTCATCATCATCAGGAACCTCTATTACGTTCATCAAACTCAAATCCAAACCTTGGTTACCAGGAGTAACATTATAGACCTTCCCTAAGACCATCCAATAGGCCGCTCTTAGCATTCCCTGCTTTGTCCCTCCTCAGCCTCTATCACTGCTGACATGCTTACAAAACCCCTTCCTCTTCCTTCATTTCTTTTTCACCATACTGCTCTTGGCCTTCAAGCTGATCCATGTTTACACTAAGGGGGGGTGTTGAACTTTCTCACACTCTTACTGTACACACTCTCAGCCACTACTATATGCATGGTCTGTGCACCATTTCCCCTCATATATAAAGCAGCTAGCTTGTACTTGTATGAATAACACTTCTGATGTTCTCTCTCCCTCTCACTTGTGTGACTCAGAGCACCAGTTTACTGGTTGTTAAACCCTCTTCTTAGTCATCTCCAACTCAATCTTGCTTGTCCTTGCAGTAATGAGCCCCAGCTTCATGGGAGCTCATCACAAAGGCAACACCTGTGTGATCTTGAAAGATAGCTGGCAGTTTAGTGTTGGATACCTCCAAGATGGAACATACTGGCTCACCCTCACTCACACTCCCTCTCTCCACACTCACATCTCTCTGACCATTTGCATTTGGCATGAATGTCTTGGGCATCTCACAGAGGGGGTAACATCTCACATTCAGCCCATACAGCTCACTGGGTTCTCTCCACCATCCCCTGATGCTACATCCCTTCCTTGCTCTGGATGCCTTCAGGGGAGGCTTTATTGAAAATGGGCAAAGTGGCAAACAGCAGATTGAACATCATTGTGTAGAGATAGGCTTGTGAGCCTAGGTGGAGATAAATGAGCCAAGAGGACAACAGTCCAGAGGGCTAGAGAGACAGCTAGAGAGATAGCTCAAGAGATAGCTATAGAGAGAGCTGTAAGAAAAGAGGTGTACCAGATGGTAGAGGGTACACAGAGGAAGAGAGAGCTGCATAGAGTAGGTATGTCAGCAGAGAGCTAAGAGAGTAGAAGAGATACTCACCTCAGCACATGCAGAAGTGCTGAGGTGGGACAAAGACAAGGTAAAGAAGATATAGTAAGAGCAAGATAGAGTTTAAGAGGAGCTCAAACCATGAAGAGAAAATAAATAAGGATGTGTAAGTATGTCCAGCATCCTAAGATAGGTAAAAATCAACAAGTTTCCCCATTCCTGTTGTTATTAAAGGTTCTTCACCAACTCTCCTCTTAATTCTCTATCTCAAGATTTCCAGACTTTGTGTTACATTTGCTTATATCTTTCTTTGTCCTGATGTGTTTAAGTTCTAACTCCGCACATACATAGTACCCATAGTTATAGTTCATACTCTGCAGTTACACATACTATAAAAGAGTCCTGGGTGGTGCAGCTACTTTCTTTAGTTGCTCATCTCAGACTCTAGTCCCCACTTAGTGTGGTGTCTGTTGCACTCATTGGTCTAATTCACAAGTCACTGTCCATTGAAGTTTAATAATTCCTCCTTCCACCTTTCACACACATGTGCCACTGAAGTGCTTGGCCTTATCCATTTGGATCTGGTTGGGCCTGTTGGCACTGCATCCATTGGTACAGGAAACCTATATTTTGCCACCTTCCTCAATGATTTTTTCAGGCTTTGGCACAGTTTATCCTATCAAACAGAAGGATCAGCTTTCACTCATCCTCAAACATTATCTCACTCACATCCACACTGTTTTCAGTCACTGGCCCAAGTCTTTGCATATGGACAGTGGGGGGGAGTATCTCAATGCCATGGTCAATGGTCTGCTCCAGGCCCAAGGCATCAGCAATCAATGTGTTGGTTTTTCATTACCTTATGATGCTGATCACACTGTTTACTTATTAAAGTATACTTATCTCTATCTCATCTTATTGGTATTTCTTCTCTCTTTATGGTTTGAGCTCCTCTTAAACTCTATCTTGCTCTTACTATATCTTCTTTACCTTGTCTTTGTCTCACCTCAGCACTTCTGCATGTGCTGAGGTGAGTATCTCTTCTACTCTCTGAGTTCTCTTCTGACATACCTGCTCTATGCAGCTCCCTCTGGTACACATCTTCTCTATCTTACAGATGTGGTCTTAGGCCCTCTGCTCTGTTTTACCAAGGCTGTAGCCTTGTCTCTTGCTATAATGGCCCTTGAGGTCTACACTTATTTTCTAAGTCATGGTGTCTGCTTCCCTTGCTGTGCTGCCCAGATTTCATCACAATGCACTGTTACTTACTCTCTGCAGCAAAATGGGCATGCCAAGTGCTGGAATTGCTCAATTCTAGATCACACACTGTCCCTCCTCCATTGCACTGGCCTGTCACCAGGTTTTTGGGAGTTTATGGTGCACACTGCCATCCATACTTACAACCTATCACTGGCATGTTGGTTAGGCTGGTAGACTCCAACAGCTCATTGGATGCTGGTTGCCTCACCACCTGATATTTCTCACCTTCACATGTTTGTGTCAGGCACCATATTTTGGTGCATTTATCTCTTTATTCCTTTTACTTTCTTTCTTGTTTATCTTGATTAGATTAGATATGATCATCTTATCATTTCATCTTATCTCTTTTGATCATATCTAGTCCTCATTCCATTCCTTTGTTCTAGACTATGAGGTCATACTATAGGTAGCTGCACAGTACCATACTTACTGCACTTTACTTTACATAGTCCTGCCTAGATTGCTGCACTGGTCTGTGCACTGTTCCTTAGAGTATATAAGGTCTGCTAGTATAGCAAATGGATCCCAGCTTGTTATGGCTGGTTTTCCTCTTCTTTGCTTTATTGCTTAGTTGATTACACCCAGTCCCTCATCAGAGGTAATGTAGGACTCTGGTCTTACAGTTTGGATGTTGGGGGTGGGTTAAAACACCTGACTGTCAGGACCAACAAACCAACAATGAACATCATCACAAATGCCTTGCAACCCCAATTTATCCCCTGCCTCCTTAAGAGGACTTAATGGGAGCTGCCTTGGATCTAAGCCAAGGGATGAGGGACCTCAGCCATAGAAGGGGTGGAACCAGCTGCAACAAGCTGGGGTCTATTTGCTAACTACAGCAGCTACTCATAGTACTAAGGAATGCACACAGACCAGGCACAGTACTCTAGGGTAGGCTAAGTAAGTAGGAAGCACAGCAGTCCTGAGAACAGGTGCAGTACATGCACAGCATGTGTGGGATCCTACCCCATGAGATAGTAAAGACTGTGATAAGATAGAGATTAGATGTATATCAGATATGATGGAAAGACAAGATAATCTAATCTAATCATATTGAAAGTAAAACATAAAAGAAAGTGAATGAAATGAAATAATAATGGCAGGGAATAAGGTCAGCAATAGAGTCTGACACTGACCATCAGTGCTCCAAACTCAATGTGAAATCACAGCCACTCACCTTTGTCAGTGATGAATCTGGCACTAAATGCTGGGTTTTTTGGGACAAGGTGTCCCATCACTCTGTCATCAGTCATGATGTCATCTTCCAGGAGGATGTCTTCCCTGCTATCAACTCTGCCATAGCTCCTACTGTTTTTGATCTCTTACCTCCTCTGCCACCTGCTCCAGCTCCTGCTGCTGACTCTGACAACAATGACAATGATGGCAATGGTGACATTTGTGCACCTCCACTGAGGGGTGTTTCAGTGTCAGCTGGTGTCCTTCCACCACAGTCTGGCCCTGGTCCTACTCCCAGTGTTAGTGCAGGCACAGCAGTTCCCAATGTAGCCATCCCAATCACTCCTCCCTGTGCTCCTGCTCCCACGGTCATTCCTCCTTGTGTTCATGCTCATCATACCATTCATCTGGATCCTGATTCAATCCCTACTCTACCCTGCTGACACCATCCTGACCAGCCTTCACTGGGTTGTCAGGGGGCTTGCACACTCCTCATAGATGATGATGTACTGGTCATCTGTCACTCTCAGCACCTCACTCATCAGCCTGATCACTTCTGTGACAGCACCAATCACTTCTGTAACAGCACCTATGGTCCACATGAGTTTGTGGACATCCTAAGTGAGGGGGGGACTGGAACTGGTAGTGACAATGACACTGACATTTTTGCAATGCCTCAAGGTGGCCCCTCCATCTTGGCCATCCTTTCCCACATGACCTGCTCACTCTCAAACAAGCACTATCTAGTCCAGATGCTGACTCCTGGCACTCTGCTTGTGAAGACAAGCTGAGCTCTTTGCACAATCTCCATACATGGGACCTTGTTGACCTTCCCCAGGCCACAATCTTGTGGGAAACAAATGGGTCTTTAAACAAAAATCAGATGGACATTACAAAGTGTAACTCATTGCAAAGGGATACACACAGGTACATGGTGTTGACTATACCAAAACATTCTCTCCAGTAGCACACTTCAAATCACTTCACACCCTTCTTGCCATCACTGCCCTTGAAGACTGGGAAGTCCACTCTATAGATGTCAAATCCACTCAATGGTGATCTGGAAGAGGAGATATACATGGATCAACCCCATGGATTCATTGTACCTGGTACAGAAGGAAAGGTGTGTCACCTGTCAAAAGCTGTCTATAGCTTGGAGCAAGTGTCCTGACAATTGCATCACAAAATGCATGGCTCCCTCCTTGGCCTCTCCTTCACCTGCACCCTCTCCAATTCCAGGATATATGTATCCACCTCTTCCTCAAAACCTCTCATCATTGTCCTCTATGTAGATGACATCACTGTTCTAGCAAGATCTCTTGAATAAGTAGAGCAGTGCAGGATGTTGCTCACATCCATTTTTCAGATGACAGATCTAGGTGAGATAAGGTCCTATCCTGGACTTCATGTAATGTGAAATCATGCTAAGTGCACTCTAGAGATAGACCAAGAAGCATACATTGGTGACCTTCTTGATTGTTTCCAGTTGGAGTCCTGTGACCCCATAACCACTCCACTGCCTCCAGGAGCAATGCCCACCAAAGCTGAAGATTCCTACATTGCATCATCTTCTCTCTGCAATGACTATCAACAACTAATCAGATCCCTCTTGTATGCCACCATTGTCTCTCAACCAGATATCTCCTTTGCCATCATGAAGATAACCCAATTCCTATCCAACCCTTTACCCCTTCACCTGTCTTTAGCAAGACACATCCTCCACTACCTTAAGGGAACACTCCACTTCCACCTGCACTATGGTGGAGACAAAGGAACTGGGGTGATTGGGTGTTCTGACTCTGACTGGGCAGCAGATTGAGACAATAGGAGGTCCATTGGAGCCTATGGCTTCCTGCTTGGAGGAGGAGCAATCACATGGTCATCATGAAAACAGCACACTGTATCCCTCTCCTCAACTGACTGAATATATGTCACTATCACAAGCTGCCACACAAGGAATTTGGTTACAGTCTTTGTTTCATGAGATAGGTTTCAGTTTCTCTTTTACCCTTCTACTTGTAAGACAGCAGTCTCACATATCCCTAAAGGGAGGCCAGGCGCACTCTCTTAAGGACAAACCAAAAGAAAGGACAATCCAGCCATATCAAGCTGGGGTATATTCAGCTATACTAACTAAGCCTATATACTCCTAGCTATAGTGCATGGACCAGTGCAGTAGGCTAAGGGCAGGTCAGAGAGTACACTACCACAGTACAAGATTAGGGGATGCACAGCATCCATGAGAACTGGCCCATCTAGAGTAGCCTGGACCTGCAATGACAGTAAGTAATCTAGGATAAGATAAGATAAGATAATCACAAAATAAGATAAGATTATCTTATCTTATCAGATCAAGAGAAATATAAAAGTAAAGTAAAAGTAAAAGGGATATAAAATGAGAGGTCTAAATACAACCTGACACTACTGTACAGTGATAACAAGGGTTCTATTGATATTGCTACCAACCCCATCATTGCCTGCAGCACTAAACATATCAATATCAGACATCACTATATTTGTAAGTGCCCTTCTTCCAAGTCCATTGCAATACAGTACAGTGTCTTCCATCTTCTCTTGTTACTGCCAACATCTCAACCAAATGTAAGACTGAAGTCCTACATTACCACTGATGTGGGACTGGGTGCACTCAACTAATAGTTCACACTAAAAGAAGAGGAAATCCAGCCATAACAAGCTGGGGTCTATTCACTATACTGTTGAATTTATTATTCACTGCACAATGCTAATCATGTCCTCATCTTATCTTGTCTTCATCTGATCTTCATCTGGTCTTATCTTCTCATCATATCTACATCTTATTCTTCTCTCTTCTGATTACCTCTTTACTTATCCCTTTTTGATTGGTTTACACATTGTAGGTCCATCCAAACTCTATCTTACTGACACTATATCTTCTCTCTCTTCATCTTATAACTCTAGCTAAGAAGTCTCCATAATAAAAATCTTCTTATATTCATTGTTATCATCTTCTTCCAGTGTCCTTCTTCATCTGTCATATGCCCTACCATGGGTATCATTCCATATGATCAGGCCTTAGAGCCACATCTATCATCTATGGCACCAAAAGTTAATTTCCATTTAGACATCATCTTCCTGTCCATTGTGCTTGTACACCCATTTTTACATATACTAGCAGACCCTATATACTATAAGCTAAGGTGCACAGACCAGGCACAGTAGTCTGGGGCAGGACTATGTAAAGTAAAGCACAGTATGCTATGGTACCATGCAGCTACCTCATGGTATGACCTCATAGTCTAGACCAAAGGAATGTAAGTAGAAATGATTAGATGTAGATCAGATAAGATAAAAGATAAGATGATCTAATCTAATCATCATCAAAGGAAAACATAAAAGGAAAGTAAAAGAAATAAAGAAGTAAATGCACTAAATAATGGTGCCTGACACCAAACCCCTTGCTTATGCTCTCTTTTCTTCTCATTGTTCTCACCTTGGACTCATGGAGTGTATCTCCAGTATGGGGGGGGTGTTGACTGATGAACATATGCTTAGTAAGCTGCTCTTTCCTTTCTCATCCCCTTACTGTTACAAGGCACTTGCTTTGGCACCTTGTAATGTGTTTTCTTTTTCTTTCTCTTTGTTTATCTTACTTACTATAGACTGTATATTTATAGTAAGGACTCATCATTTCCCTTATAGTACTTTAGTATTTACTTACTAGAGTGTGAGCTTAGCTCCAAGTACTATAAGGTATCTTTCTTTCCTTTTATCTTCCTTTACTCATTTACTTGCTAAGGACTATCATTATACAATTAGCAAGGACTCACCTTTGTTTACCTTTGTTTATCCCTTGTTCATTTAGCACTTGTGGCTACTTATTAGTAGTTTACTATGGATGTGACTCAGTCATATGATCTTGTTGATTGCTGCATGATCATTGTTGATCTGTGAACCTTAACTACCTTTTACTATTATTAGTACTCCAGTTTTGTATAAGTAGTTGAAAGCCTGGTGGTCTTAAACCCCAGTCTTGTCAACTTTGCAATATAGGGATTCTCCTATACTGCACTTGATCTAAGCTTGCCCTCATCTTGCTTAAACTCTAAGAACTAAGTCTAAGATCTCTAAGAAAGTCACTCTAAGCATTACTAAGATATCCTAAACTTGTCACTCTGGATCCTTGTTTAGTCATCAGTGATATCATCCTCATCACTACCTTATTGATCCCTCTCTTCATTGTCATCAGGAATGTTTACTACACTATTCAAGTGCACAACAACTACTGTGTTACCAGGGGTATAGTTATTGCAAACTTTCCCTAAGACTGTCCAATAGGCCACTCTTAGCACTTACTGTACACACACATACACACATCAAGTCCTACTCTTCACACCGGTCTGTACACTACTGCAGTTACTATAAGTAGATTACATCCCTCTATGAGACAGTAAGAACTTTTTATGTTGTCCTCTCACACATGGCCTGTGTTTGAATATGTCCTTTGCATTGATCACCTGCCTCTCATACATATTTGTCATCATGGTCTGTGCACATCACACTTAGGTGTCAGGCCACTATTATTTTCCTTATTTATCTCTTCATTTTCCTCTATTTTCTTATGTCTCTATCGTCATAGATCTTACAATCGCTCTTGATTTATTGAAGCAATTCTCACGGTCATGCTTTCTTTCTCTTCGTCTTTGTCGGCCGACGACGTGTATGTCATCTAATCCCCAATCAGGCCATTCTATATTTAGTTATGACTCTTTCTCTCACATTTACTGTGCATGCTCACCAATCCTTCTCACACCTGCTGCGGAGTATCACCAATCACTCCCACAGTTACTGCGGAGCTCAGTCAGCGATGATGTGTCCCTCCTATTATTAGCTATGACATCATTACTTTACTTTCTCATTCTCCAGCCCTATACTGTACTGCATGGTCTGTGCACACTATAGGATACTATATATACGTAAGACTCCTAGCGGTTTATTCCCCAGTTCTGATCATCTGGGATATCCGCTAGGTACAGTACCATTCTCTCCTCTCTCTTACTATACGCTAATATATATCTGGGATATCCGCTAGTTGAAGCGCAATTGTCCTTTTGTTTAGCTTTTCTTCAGTTGTTCGGCTTCGACAAAGCATTGGCCTCACAATTGATCAGAACTCCTTCCCCCACCACACCTTTCCCCTTCCTCCCTTCCCTGCAGACCAGTGCTTTCATCACCAATTCGTCTGCAACCCTTTTTACACCATAGGCTTTGTTCATAAACCGAAACGTGAGCAGAAGCGCTTTTACCGTCAACTCTTCTTTCCCCGCCCTCCTCTCCATTTCTGTCAACACTGCAAGTGGCAGAAACATGAGAGTGAGTGTACTTGTAGCCTGTGGACTAAAGTATATGTCCCTTGCTCACCTTCCTCCACTCTCCAAATTGTCGTTGGCTGTTTTAGTGTTCACCCCTTACACATCCACCTCATGCCCTGCGACATCCTCCACAGCACGCACGTGGTGGACACTTGGAGTAGAGTGGTCGATACGCAATCGTGGACGTTCTGGGAGGATGACGTACAATACCCAGATACCTGGGAACTCAGTGAGTCGTCTGACAGCTCTGGGACCGCCCGTCCCTTCTACATGCCGCCATCATCCCCCACACACTTGCTCTAGGACAGAGCAACTCCTTGACGAAGGTTTAAACGTAAACTTTTACTCTTTCCTTCCCCCTACTTGCCCCTCTACCACACGTCTTCACCTTCGCCGCTGCTTGCTTGCTTGGCACGCCTGTATCATCATTCAATGTCGCAATGAACCTGCGACAAACTACAAAAGGTTCCCCTTTTGGATCTTCCCAGATCCAAGATCAGAGCATTGGGAGAATCAGGATAAGTGGTACCATATCAAGTACCCCCCTCTTCTTTTCAGATTGCTTTTATATCAGTATTACAACGACCCCTCCCTCATTCCTCCCCCAGTACTCCTTGAATTAGGAGCTAACCCAGATCGCGCCTTTCACATTAATCCCCACCATCACTTCGCGTCTTACATTGCAGGGGGTCCTCAAACGTCTACATACTAGCGTAGACATTTCACTTTTCAAGATCTTCGTTGTGTTCTTGTTTGTCTGCTTTACCATTCGCACATTTTATTGAAAAATATAGTACTTCTGTTGTATGACTGAGTGTGCCATCAATTTGACATTGCTCAATACCAGAAGTACAGGAACACTCATAGAAGTTATAAGACAGATTATCGGTCAATCTGTCTCAAGACAACCAGTGGAATGCTTGGAGCCGGAGACAGCCATCTCCACCAGCACACAGATCAGACAGTGAAGAGCCAGAATCTCACTCAAGGAATCGATTCACAAGCTTAGGAGATCAAGAACTGTTGACCTCGCAGTGCTTAGAATCCGAAATCGACAGTCTTGGTACAGCCTTAGCAGCAACTCTAGTACCTCCACCTGTTCCATCTGCTCCTATGGATCAAGAGCACGAACCACCAACTTTTGGGGAGATGATGAGGATAATACAGGACCAGCAGAAGTTGCTAGTACAGCAACAACAAGCAATGACGGATCTGATGACATGCCTAGCATCAGGTGAAGGTGGTCACTCTTCAGGATCCGGAACAGACCTCCCACCCTGGGTCCACCTCCCCAAGGTTCGCGTAGCAGAACCAACTCCTTTTGATGGAGACAAAAAGAAATTCCAATCGTATTTGGATCAAATTTATCTCGTCCTTCGCGCACATCCGGAATACAAGGACGACAATAAAGTGACAGTCATACTGTCCTACATCAAAGGAGGATATGCTGAAGAATGGAAGAAAGGAGTCCTTCGAGAAATAGAGGCACACAGGATAGTGCCTCATAGGCATGAAGAACCATTTAAAAACTTTGATGAACTCCTCACGATGATGAAGATCACGTTTGGAGATCATAACGAAGAGCAAATGGCTCAACAAAAATTGACAACTATTTCACAGGGAGGTCGTCATATAGAGGAATACATCACTGAATTCCTCCTTTACAAAACAGCATCTGGATATAATGATGGTGTGTTATGCACATTATTCAAGAAAGGGATGAATCGTCCTCTTCTCCAGTCCTGTTATGTCAAGATGCCCCTCCCTGGCGATTTAGAAGGATGGATGAGATGAGCAAGAATCAGGGCATATGCATATCAGGATATGCAGAATTTCGAATCAACTTGGGGAAGAAGGCAGACACAGCAACAACAATATGGAAGACCACAGGGGCAACAGCAACAACACACTTTTACCCCTCGTCAATTCACTCCTATAGCTGCGCCTGCCGGAGAACCCATGGATGTTGACAGAGTCCAAGGACCACACCCTTGTCTATGTTTCAATTGTGGCAAAGAAGGACATTTTGCAAGAGAATGTCCCGAGCCAAGACGCCCTCAAGGGCAACAAAGAAGGGGGAATGCGAGGACCCTTCAGGAGATGCGTGCACTGAACAAGGCAGACTTCTTAGCTGAGATGCAGAAGGAGTTCCAGGCACGTGGTCTCAGATTGAACGACCCAAATAGCTCAAAGAGTGGAGCACAGCAGTCGGGTTTTGGATTGGACGGGAATTGAGCACGAATTCGCCATCCTACAATAGGTTTTCTATGCTTCAGACTGATGACACAGATGTTGATCATCTCAATGCTTGTACCCAAATTTATTTAACACGCATTGTTCCATCTTGCTCTCAGTCTGAAGTGAAGCCTCAAGTGCAACAGGTTATTCCTCCTGTCGAGAAAAAGGAATATGTAAGAAGAACACTATTCAACGTCACCAGTTTCCCTGAAATGAAACTCAAAATCAAAACAGTGGACACTGGAGCAATTCTAGAAGTTGATGCACTCCTTGATTCAGGTGCTACTGGATTATACATCGACAAAGAATTTGTCAAGAAAAACAATTTAAACACAAAAAAATTGGCAAAACCTATCCCCGTTTACAACGTCGATGGATCACTCAATCAAGGAGGATCTATTGAAGAAATGATCAACTTCATCATGACTATCGATGGTCATACAGAACGCACTACTTTTGCAGTTTGCAATTTGGGCAAGAAAAATGTCCTTGTTGGAGAATCATGGTTGAAAATCCATAACCCTGAAATTGATTGGTTACAGGGAAAAATACACTTCACAAGATGTCCATGCAGATGCGAAGTACGCCTCAAGGCTGATCGACAAGTCTGGAAATCAAACAAGAAGTTGATGAAGCAACAAAATCGAACCATACATCAAGAAGCCGAAGAAAGGATAACAGCTGAAGAAGAAGGAGATCGGATATTGATGGTTATGATTGACCAAAAGGAAATGGAGGCATCCATTCAAAATATTAGCCAAGAACTTGCTATTGAAGCAGAGAAGAAGAAGTTGAAGAAGAATTTTGAAGATATAGTACCCAAAGCATACCATCACTTCAAACAGGTGTTTGACAAAGAAGCTTTTGATTCTCTTGCTCCTAGATGTCCTTGGGATCATGCTATTGAACTTAAACCAGAAGCAAAACCATCAGCTGGTAAAGTTTACAATCTTTCCCTGGATGAACAAAAACAACTGGAATTGTTCATTGAAGAAAATCTGAAAAGTGGTCATATTCGTCCTTCAAAATCCCCCATGGCTTCACCTTTCTTCTTTATCAAAAAGAAATCTGGAGATCTCAGACCTGTTCAAGACTATCACAAACTCAATGACATGACGATCAAAAATAGTTATCCTCTCCCCCTCATTTTGGAATTGATTGATTGACTTCATGGAGCATGGTATTTCACCAAGATGGATGTCCGTTGGGGCTATAATAACATTAGGATCAAAGATGGTGATGAATGGAAAGCGGCTTTCGTCACTAACAAGGGTTTGTTCGAACCTTTGGTTATGTTCTTTGGCCTATGCAATAGTCCCGCCACTTTCCAAACAATGATGAACCACTTATTCCGTGGTCTTATCTCTCAAGGAGTAGTGGTGGTCTATATGGACGACATCTTGATCTTTACAGCAATGTTAGAAGAACATCGCAAGGTCACACAGGAAGTCCTTCAAATACTCGCAGATAACAAACTTTATCTCAAACCAGAGAAATGTGAGTTTGAACAAACATCTATCGACTTCCTCGGCCTAAAAATTTCTTTTGACAAGATTGCTATGGATCCAGTCAAGGTACAGGGTATCAAAGACTGGCCAATTCCACAGAACCTTCATGACGTCCACTCATTTTTGGGTTTCTGCAATTTCTACCACTGTTTTATTCTTGGGTTCTCCAATATTGCTAAACCCTTGAATGAACTTATGCAGAAGGATGTCAAGTGGCATTGGAATGATGAACAGCAGTTGGCGTTCACTCGTTTACAAGATGCTGTATGTTCTGAACCAGTTTTGGTTTTTCCAGATGAGCAGTATCCGTTCAGAGTTGAAGCAGATAGTTCTGGTTATGCCACTGGTGCAGTCCTTTCACAGCTTCGACAGGATAACAAGTGGCACCCTGTTGCTTACCTCAGTAAGGGTTTGTCACCTGCTGAGCATAACTACGACATATACGACAAGGAGATGTTGGCTGTCATCCGTGCTCTGGAAGCATGGCGTCATTATCTTGAAGGTTCCATTCACCCTGTTCAGGTCATCACTGACCACAAGAACTTGGAATACTTCATGACAGCCCAAAAACTCAACCGTCATCAAGCTCGTTGGTCTCTTTATTTGTCTCGCTTCCAGATTGATATGGTCCACAAGCCAGGGTCTACCAATGTTCACCCTGACCTCCTCTCGAGACATTCAGACCATAAGAAGGGGGTAGAGGATGACAACAAGAATGTCATCTTGCTCAAGCCAGAATTTTTCAAACACAAGATTTCTCTTGCAGCTCTCAGCCCTCCCATCTTAAAGAAAATCATGGACGCACAGAAAGAAGATCATGACTACAAAGTTTGGGACAAGTTGGATGCAGACTTGAGGAAAACTGCAGTATTCGCACGATGGAGTGAAGATGAAAAGAAAACGCTTTTTTACGATGGGAAACTCTATGTCCCAGAAACAATGTACACTGAACTGATGAAGACCTGCCATGATTCACCTCTTGCAGGACACCCAGGTTACAAGAAAACCTTGGAAATGGTTCGACGACATTTTTGGTTCCCAAATATGGCGTCATATGTGGAGAAATATGTCAAAGGATGCGATTTATGCCAAAGGACAAAAACTTTCCCTACAAAACCACAAGGAGAGTTAACACCTAACGAAATTCCATCACGTCCTTGGCAAATCATCTCCACAGATCTCATTGTCAAATTGCCTGAAAGCCAAGGCAACAACTCTATTCTCATGGTCGTGGATTGTTTTACAAAAATGATTCATGCTATCCCAATGACGGAGACAATTACAGCAGAAGGAGTGGCACGTCTCATGAGAGATCATGTTTGGAAACATCATGGTCTTCCAGAAAAAGTTTTATCAGACAGAGGACCTCAATTTGTGTCACAAGTCATGTGCAAATTGAATCATTTATTGGGGATTCAAACAGCTACGTCTACAGCTTATCATCCTCAAACAGATGGACAAACAGAGCGGATTAACCAAGAAATAGAACAATACTTCTGCATCTTCATAAACCATCGACAAAACGATTGGGCAAGCTGGTTACCCATGGCAGAATTTGCTTACAACAGTTGCATTCATTCAGCAACAAAGTATTCTCCATTCATGCTGAATTATGGACAAGATCCACGAATGGGCCATGAACCTCGTACGTCTACCAAGATTGATTCAGTGGACAAGTTTGTAGCAGGACTCAAACATATCAGAGAAGAAGCAGAGGTGTCATTGAAGAAGGCAGCAGATGATATGAAGAAGTTTTACGATGAACATAGAGGCAAAACTCCCGTCTATACCATTGGAGATAAAGTGTGGCTTGAAGCCACTAATATTGACACAGGTAGACCTATGAAGAAGTTGGATCACAAACGTCTTGGGCCATATGAAGTACTTGAAGTACTTTCAAACAATGCATATCATCTCAAATTACCCAAGACGATGAAAATTCATCCGGTCTTCCATGTCGTCAAACTTCGTCCTTTTGTCAAAGACGTCATCATTGAACGAGAAATTCGCCCTCCCCCTCCTCCTATCATCAAGAATGGTGTTGAAGAATATGAAGTTGAAGAAATTCTCAATAGTCGTCTCTCTCGTGGGAAAGTTCAATATCTGGTCAAATGGAAGGACTACCCTGCAGAGGAAAATTCTTGGGAACCTGCTTCAGTATTGATGGAAGATGTTCCTGATATGCTTAAGAGGTACCATAAAGAACATCCTCAAGCAATACATTCTGTAGCCATTTATTCCCTTTACCAGATGGAATATTCACCAGAGATGATGGCTCAACCACATTATGCTCGATGACTTCATGAAGAAACACCTACACCCTCTCCACCGGTTCTTGATGAAGGATATGAGGAAGTACCTTTTGGTGTCATTGACGATGAAGACGATGATGGAGTTATTACTCCTAAATCATATGAAGACTTGAAAGAATTACCCAAGTCATCCTCCATCATTCCTCTCTCTCCATCACTCTTTGCTGGTATTCCCTTCAAATCTATGGAAGGTGAAGAAGAAGATATTTGTCATGCATGCTCATCTCCATTTCTTGCTCGTCGAGACGTCTCGCCTTAAGAAGGGGGTATTTGTCAGGCCGCTATTATTTTCCTTATTTTTCTCTTCATTTTCCTCTATTTTCTTATGTCTCTATCGTCATAGATCTTACAATCGCTCTTGATTTATCAAAGTGATTCTCACAGTCACGCTTTCTTTCTCTTCGTCTTTGTCAGCCAACGACGTGTATGTCGTCTAATCCCCGATTGGGCCGTTCTATATTTAGTTATGACTCTTTCTCTCACATTTACTGCGCATGCTCACCAATCCTTCTCACACCTGCTGCGGAGTATCACCAATCACTCCCACAGTTACTGTGGAGCTCAGTCAGCAATGATGCGTCCCTCCTATTATTAGCTATGACATCATTACTTTACTTTCTCATTCTCCGGCCCTATACTGTACTGCATGGTCTGTGCACACTATAGGATACTATATATATGTAAGACTCCTAGTGTTACGAGGCACTTGCTTTGGCACCTTGTAACACGTTTCTTTTTTTCTTTATCTTTTTTTTATCTTACTTACTAGTAAAGTGTAGTATTATTACTACAAGTGTGAGCTTAGCTCCACTTTACTTAGTAAGGACTCTCATTTCATTTCTCTTATATAGTACTTAAGTATTTACATACTTAAGTGTGAGCTTAGCTCCAGGTACTATATTAGACTTATTTTTTCTCTTCTATCTTTCTTTATTTATTATAACATTTACTTGCTAAGGACTACTATTATACAATTAGCAAGGACTCTCTTTTCTCGCTCTTATTTACTTTTGTTTACACCTGGTTCATTTCGCACTTGTGGCTGAGCCACTTATATCACTTGGACGCGTACTTACTGTGCTTTACTGCGCACAGTTGTGTACTTACTGCACTTTACTGCGCTTTACTGCGTAACTGTACTATAGTTAGATCACTAGTTTTGTATAAGTAGTTGGCAAACTGGCGGTCTTAATCCCCAGTCTTGTCAACTTTGCAATCTAGGGATTCTCCTTACACTGCGCTTGACCAAAGCTCGTTATAATCTCACTTCACTTTCTAAGAACTAAGTCTAAGAACTCTAAGTCACTAAATGTCACTAAGACATCTTACACCCGTCACTCTGGATCCTCGTATCGTTATTGGTGGAATCATCCTCGTAACCATATCAATAATCCCACTCTTCATCGTCATTCGGAACCTCTATTACGTTCATCAAGCCAATATCCAAACCTTGGTTACCAGGAGTAACATTTTAGACCTTCCCTAAGACCGTCCAATAGGCCGCTCTTAGCACTTTGACAAGACTCTGCACTCCTCCTAACAACCACCCGTGCTTCTAGGAAGCACGTACCCTCACCACGGATTCTAATCTCCACAGAGATTACCATCAACAACTTCTCCCTGCCAATGCTATCACTCTAGAAGTAACCGACCGCTTGTGGCCCGATTACCTCCAATACGACAGCACCAATAAACTCTTTTACGTCAACAACCAACTCATTTACTTCACTTGTATCAGTCAAGAACCTCAAACAGCATACCATAATGGATATCCAATTACCATCAATACACCGCTTCTTT
>QLPN01008527.1:0-10730 GCA_003314395.1 Albatrellus ellisii
GATTGTGCAAGGATGGCACGAGAATCCTACCCTGTTATTAGTGCGGCATGCTTGCAGCTTCACCACCACATTATCCCATTCCTCCCCCTCGATTCTCGATTGTCACGGGTGTATGGACCGAAATCGCAGTCTAGCATCGACATCAAGAAGGGACGAGAACAGACATGGAGCCCGTACGTACGTGTGCTGGAGGGACACGCTGGCAAATGTAGATCCATTGCCTTTTCTCCCGATGGAGGACGACTGGTATCTGGTTCAAACGATCGCACGGTCCGGCTATGGGATGTGCAGACTGGAGTCCTTTTGCAGGTCATGAAGGGCCACAGTCGTGTTATTGAATCAGTCGTGTACTCGCCCGATGGGACACTCATCGCCTCAGGTTCAAATGATAGAACCGTTAGAATCTGGGATGCGGCAACTGGTTCCCAAGTTGACATGTATACTGGACACTCGTCATCCGTCTACCGCGTGGTATTCTCTGCGGATGGTCTACGTATCGCATCAAGGGGCCGAAGTGACAATATCCATGTCTGGTCGACGGACGCCGCTCACAGGTCCGTAAAGGTGCTTGAAACACCTGGAATTGCGGGATCGTTGGCATTTATCAGCGGGAATCGACTGGTGGTCGCATCGGAAGAATCCATAAGAGTCTGGGATCTAGAATCATCTTCCTATATTGAGCAGTATGACTGTCTAGGACAACCTACATGCTTTGCAATGGCATGGGACGAGAAGCTTGCAGTGTCATGGTCCAAGACCGGAGATGTCACTGTCTGGGATGCACAGACATGGACAAGGCAAAGGATGATCAGCCCTGGCCCACCACCACCCGCCAACCATAAAAGTCTACAGCCCTTCTCACTGAGCTTGGCATACCTGGCTGTCGTCCGCAATGTTTCACGTCCCTCCTGTGAGGTCTGGAATACTCAGACTTGGAAGCGAATCCATCAATTCCAAGGACATGGGGACAGTGTTCTGGAGGTCCAGTTTTCCGCTGATGGATCGCTTCTGGCATCAGCATCTGATGACCAGACCATACGTTTGTGGGATTTGGATATTGCCAAGTCACAACACAAGGATTTCTTTGAAACTCGCATTTCTCTGTCTACGCTCGGAACCATTCTGGCCATGATGTCCTCTGATGGGACAGTCAAAGTTCGGACGGTGGAGTCGGACAAGTTGGTGTGGACGCAGTCCGTTGGAAAAGCACCTCAAACTACAGTATTATCGCCGGACCACAAGTTTCTTGCACTATTCGAGACGTCGGAGAAACCTGGAAACATCCAGATCTTCGACTTATCATCTGGGGAGCTCTATGCCACACTCAAGCGCACTACCAAATCGAGGATATCAACCGTCTCATTTCGTTCTGACAACAGACAGTTTGCATTTGCGAATTGTGAAGGGGATCCCAACAAACCGAACGCAGTCGAACTCTGGGACCTGGATAGCCGCACCCGTGTTTGGAAATCAGGTTTCCCAAGACGGATCAATCGCATCGCGTTTTCCCCACGGAATGACCTGGTCGCGTGGCTGGGATACTCCCATTTTAGACTGGTGGATGCCATCTCAGGTAAAACTATCGTACACCATAAATGCAGTTTTCCAACGTCGCGACAACCCCGCCACCATCAAGTTGCTTGGGCTGTGGATGGGACGCAGCTGCTCACGACTGATGGGTTCGGCGTGGTGCGTGCCTGGGACGTGGCATCAGCACGAACACGCAAGCGGGTCCACCTACTCTTTGAATGCGACACCAAGCATCCCACGTCATTCTGTTCCTTCTTCGATGGCCACCGATCCATCCTCACCGACCACGGCATCTTTCCCATTCCCCCTCAGTACCACCCCAAATATGCTGCAGACGACCTAATGCCGACTTCTTCGGAGACACTGTTGAGGTTGCGAGACGATGGCTGGATCTGGGTGGTCAGAAGAACAGGCGAGCGGCGAGTGTGCTGGCTTCCACCGGCGTACAGACCAGTACCTCCAATATTCGATCAGAATATCATTATCTTACAGGATAGTGTCTGGTTGGCGACTAATTCGGGTCGACTCGTGTTCCTTGACTTGAAAGACTGGCTCAAAAATGCAAATATCAGTATGTCGAAACCTCGTATGTCATTTACTGTACCATAGCATACTTTTTGCAGATAGGTTGTACACAAACGTCTGTGATGTGATTTCGAGTATGTTTACCTTTAGATGTCATCGTATGTCGCTGCATTCTTTGAGAAAAGCGGTCTTAGCGTGATGGATTGTTGAGCTTGGTGTTGGTGAACTTAAGGTTGATGCACTGCAACAGAGAGTTGACCGCTCTTCATCACTTCTCCATCCTTCCCCACGGTCCACGGCCAGAGCAGCTTCAAACTTCTCACATGGCACATTTGCGTTTGCCCCAAACTCGATGATTTACATATCCAACTCAAAATGTGACACAGCATACCCAAAGGCATGTTGCGTTCGTCTATTTATCGGTATTCATACTTCATACATACAGTAGTCTTTAAAAAAAAACTATACATATAGACTTGTACTACTGCAAAATGGAAAATCATTTAAATGTCCTGAAGACAAGTGAAAAACACTCTCCTCCACGTTTGAAATATAGGACTTTTATTAATTTTATGCATTATTCGATCTAAGATTTACAGTGTTGCTACTGCACGGGTAGGTGGGCAGAGCCATGCCCACGCCATATTGGTGCAGTGTGGGGGGAGCACAGGTGGGCAACCCACTGCTGCTACAGCCGCAACCATCGTGCGTAGTAGCTGCTGCCATCGTCTGCTAGCGTGCTGTAAGGGGAACGGAATAACAGGGGGGCCAAGGGAGAAGCCAAGGGAGAGGACAAGGGCACAGCCAAAGGAGAGGATGAGGGGGCAGTCAAGGGAGAGGACGAGGGACAAGGCGTGGCTTAGGGAGACTGTAAGAGCAAGGACATGATTACGGGCACGAGAGCGAGGGTGTGGCCGAGGGTGACAGTAAGGGCAAGGGTGCAAGGGTGCGGGGGCATAAGAGCGCATGGGCACAACCGGGGGAGACGGGGAGAGGAGAGATGGCATAGCCGAGGGACAGCCATAGCCGACGATGGAACAGCTGAAGCTGAAGCCGCGCACCTTGCATCGTGTAGCCCGTAGTCGACTGGTGGCTGGCTGAGCCACAGCTAATGTTGAGACGGTGGCGGGCATGTAAGTGACGAGTGCACCACAGATCATGCCACAATATACATACAAAAGCTAGATTTCATAATAGTAAAACAAAACTACCCAAAAACGTACATGACCAAGGTGCAAGAGCACGAAAACTGTGGGAGCACACGCACGCATTTCTTGACGATAAAGACCGCCATAGTTGACGCCGTAATTTCGATTATATATAAATTACAAACTCAGACATATTTCAAACTCGCGGCACACCCGCACAGGCCGCACGACGCAGATCAGGGCATTGTATTGTCGTGGAAGCAAAGGCAAACGAGACCGAAACCAGTCAAGACGGCTATGAGATGATTTCAAATCCAGTGGCTCCACCAGACAATACGACTCCTACTAGGTCCGCACGCATCGCACAAGACCTTATGGATGACACCGATGAAGTCAGCTAGGCGGAGGACAGTGAGATGGTTCGGTGTCCGATCTCTCCGATGCTGGTAACCGCCAGCCCTGGAGAGCGCACGGCAGTGCCAGTCGAGAAGGCCGTGAAAAGAAATACCAACGTAAGGAAATGCAAAATACCGTGTCTCTCGAACCACACACATCGCCGTCAGCACGCTATCTTGCATGGCATACAAGTCGATGGGACGTATTGTGAGCACGATAAGACCTCCCTTCCAAGGCTACCTTATAACGTGTGCTCGATATCGGACTTGTACCGGACACAGCGCGATGACCACAACTATCATGCTAGACAAGGATAGGGTGATCGTCACGAAACCGGTCATGCGGGCGAGTCGTCCAACCTTTACTGTAGTACCTAGTCCACCCGCGCTTACACTCTCGGCGCGCCTGGTGCACTCGATTACCTTTTTTGCTGGTGTTAGTGACGAAGCTATTTGCTGATCCTGTGCTTGTCGGTGCGGGTGCTGATCATGCAGACGTGGATATAACGAGCGTGCGCAAAGACAGGAAGGCGTTGCAGGCGACGGCCAGACAAGCCTTGGTCCTTTAGGACATTAATCCTGACATGCGGGGTGATGAGAGTACGCATTCTGCACTTCTGTGCTAGTAAGTAAGGCGACAAACCGATATACTTTACGCGCTCCCGTTATGGTGGTTCGAACTGGCTTGGTCGTTGCATGCACTTGTATTTGCTGAAGCGTTGGCGCATCCTGTCATAAGATTCGCTTAAACGCTGGGATTGTCATAGTGGGTGAGGAGTCAGGACGCACAGTCCAGTTACAACGACCTTTGCGGTGAGCTTTATGAGACAGGTACGAAGGATTTCGTAGACAGCTTCCCGTGGAGGTAAATCGATACTGTATATACTGCACCATGTCGGCGCGATCAACGAAAGTAGAATCTGTAGGACCAAATGTAAGTGGTCCATTTGATTTCTTGAGCCTTTTGCATGCCTATTGCCTTCGCCAAATTCTCGTTGAGACTACTAGCATGTCTAACTGGATGAGAAGGGCATTGGGTACCTACGCAAATTAGCGTTCGATGCTATGATGAGTGTATTTCTAAATGACTGACTCGAAGGGCATCTGATGGCTCTGTGCCGGCAATGGCGCCAGCTCGAGCGGCAGTAAGGGACTCAACTTGGTCTGCAACGAAAAATCGTGAGCTTCGAGTCGAAAGTGAAAGGATACATGCACTCTGATTTACCAATAAGGACAACGACAAGAGTGTCCGAACCTTCCACGAGGCCTATAACACTGCTGACTCGCCGCTGAACTCCATTGCCGGACTCTGAGGACGAACGAGAGAACAGAGAATGTGAGTTGATTTCCAGTAAACGAGGATGGAGATATCTGATGAACAAACAAGTCCGATTCTAGTGCATGAAACTAAAGAGTTTGTGACGGGTCGCGGAATATCAGTCCTCACCAGTGCAAAAGGTGTATTGGAAGCTTTTGAGCGAGAGCGCGCTATGTGTCTTGTCGCGCAGCACACAAGACCTCTGAGTATGACGCTCAGCGCCGCCACAAAACACGCATGATTGGCCTCGTTGACGTTCGGCTGCTTCCACTGACTTAGCCTGTCTTGTCCATGACTTGCCTCCATTTTTATTAGAGGGATTCTTCGACGGACATATCAACTAGAATGGATGCTGAGTGGCGCAAAGAGATAGTAACTAGGGCGCCTCAGCTTAGCAAGATGCGATGACTGATATCGGAATCTTCCATTTGCCTCGCGACGGAGGCGGTCTTCCGTTCGGCGAGCAATACCGGCCGGCCTTGCGGAGTGGGTCCCTTTGATCCCATGCTAGAAATTTTTGCGCGTGTTCGACTGTGTCCCGCGTTTCAGTGTTGCTGTCGAGGTCATTCAGGTCGTTCTAAACTCTGCATCTTTTTTTGTGCCCAGACCATTTGGCCATGCACCTCGGGCTCAGCCATAAAATCATCTGGCTAGGAGGATATGAATATGATGTGCAGAGGGTTCGCAACATATGGCCGCTGATACATGTGCTTACCGGCGTTGAGCTTGAGCTTGAGCTTGATCCCCTGCACCCTTACCCTTTTCAGTGAGACTTGGATAGTTTCCGCTTCTTTCAGATTCTGAAGGGATTGTTGGCTGACGTGTTTAGAAGTATGATGCTCCACACCCATTTCGTGCAGCTTCTCACCATTGCCATTGCCATTGCCATTCATTTGTAGGTTCTCTACATAATTCACTTGGTATCTTGTATTTTGGCATCACGTCTCTCATTGCTGAGTATCAGCAGGCATAACCTAGTTCTCACGGGATACTATGCTGAATCATAGTATTCCCCAGGATGAAAAGCATGTCAATGAAGTTCTGGTATGCATACACCGCTTGCATCTCTCGAATGTTGGTTCTCCTCATAGCAACCCTCGTAGACGCTTGATCGGGTTCAAGTTTTGGTGCCCCATGAAGCAATGTACGACATCGTGTCGCCCAGACCGTCTTTCTGCATAAAACGATAAGAAAGTCCGGTCTTGATGTCCGCAACCTCGACTTCGGGAGCATGAACCCTCTTGCTTTATCTACTGCGTTCTCCCCCATCACTCCAGCTGGAGCCGCCGATATCTTAACCTCACCCGCAGCTGACACTGACATCGGTAACTGCAAAGGTCCTTACTCTCTTCAGATGAAAGATGACTCTCCTTCTCAAATCGGTGAGCGACACTAATACCTTTGCCTGCACGGTCGGATCATGCTTCCCAACCGCCCTGTACTTAATGATTTTCCTGGACACAGATTCCAATACCCCAGTATATGCGACTCCAACATCATGTCTCCCTCCCAGGCAGCAGGCTCCTCGCCGCTGTCACAAGTATCACTGGACAGCACAGATGGCGATAACTCCCGGAGTAGACCCTCTTCGAATGGTTTCATCGTGTACAAGGCCCAGATTTATCACGTTCTCAAGGTCAAAGGTACTAAAGTCCACATATGCGACGTCAGTAAAGTGGCATCAAATGGTTGGAAAAAGATGAGCCCCCAGCGGAAGTTATATTACAACGGTCTCAGATGCATGTATACGCAGGCCTCCGCCTCTAATAAGAAGATGCTCCTGACCGCCGCCTGTGAGGAGGATGATAGCGTTGAAGAGATCAAGCAGAATATACGGGCCTTCTACCCGCGCTGGGTGGATTCGCGGGCGGCTGTTTCCTCTCCCTTCTCGTCCCTTAGTGGCGGTACGGCGCGTAGCCATTTCCAGGAGAGTGAGGGTGCGGTTCGTCTTCTTTCTCCACCCCTGCCAACAGCGGGGGCGATTCCGGACGCAGTGCCCACTGTAAGCTCTCTAATTTTTCTTCTCCAACATATCTTGCTAATAGCAATAGTTCGATACCGTGGAATCGTATTCCCTTCAGCAGCCATGTTACGTGCCCCTCACTCAAGATTATGATTATGAGCCCATGGACATGGGTTGGCCCATTCGCAAGAACTCATCTGGACATTGTCAAAAGTTACCCATTGAAGTCCTCCTTATTGTCACATAGTGCTATTAGTACAAGATCTGCCCCTTAACCTCCTTACCTCTCTGCAGACTTTACCCCATATCTACTTCCTATGAACTGCTTTGGATCATGTGATGCTCACTCAGGTACACCAGGCACACATAAAGTCATTGCCTTGAATGGAGAATGTGATGTTGTCATAGAGGTATTGGATGTTGTTCCGGGCTGCTTTCCAACAAGTACTTTGTACTTTTAGATGTTAATCATCATGCATGATCAGTGTCTGAAGCCCTTCTCATTGCAACAGTATTGTCATAGCCCAACAGAAAGACATTTTCAATGCGTGATGTTACATTTGCAAACTATGAAGATGATGATTCTTGCACTGATTGCTCAGGATTGTGTGGATGCCAAAGGTTGTTCACAATAAAAAAGGGATGAGATTATAGCTTGCATTGTAGGGATTCCTGATGTGTGCTTGATTCTGCAATAAAAAAGGTCAAATACAGGTGTTCTTCTGCACAAGAAACACCAAAAAGTGTCCTAAGAACAAGGACAATAAACACCAGTCTCAAAAACAACACAAGGACTGAGGGAAAGAAAGACATGTTGAATATCTATGCATGTTTTTCGTTCGGCTTTCCTTATTCATATCATACACATACACACACTTACGCTTTTTCCTCCGACCAC
The DNA here is from genome assembly GCA_003314395.1 of Albatrellus ellisii. Taxonomy (NCBI): domain Eukaryota; kingdom Fungi; phylum Basidiomycota; class Agaricomycetes; order Russulales; family Albatrellaceae; genus Albatrellus; species Albatrellus ellisii. Next base: position 7,778 of record QLPN01008527.1, read on the forward strand.
TCCACTTAGTACAACAAGGGTCGCATGTCCCTCGACATACAGTAGTCCCTGTATCTTCACTTTCCTCACTCTGCAGCAACCTTATCATGCGGACACTATATAAGATGTACTTTCTATGATACAACTCCTCAGACACCTTTAACCTCTGTCTGAGTGAGTATCCCCACTCCTCTTCAACCATCTTATTCTCACATACAGCCCTGCAGCATCTATTGCTCTCACTATCATGTGTGGCCACTCTTGCTGCACCCCTGTATCACTTGCAGGAATCACTACAATCATGTCTCCAATGGGGATAGCTTATGCTTATCTAACAATACAACTCATTTCCACAATCACCTGCCCAAACCCATGCAAACAAGACAAGCAATTGTAGGTAGACTAGATAAACTACCTGTGGCTTAGAACTGTATAATAACAGAGTGATTGAAAAAGTGACTGTAATTATATGTTTTCTGTGGAGACTTGGAGATGAAAGTTTGTGTGCATGTTGGCTTCTGCTGAGTTGCCTAAAATGGAAATGGTAAGTACCTGATGCATTTGTGGTTCAGCAATGGAAAGAACATTGAGAACAGGGTGGGTTTCCCACAGTTATGAATGTGTACCAAATGTTCGACATGCTCGGGTGAGGCACACATTTGATACTGCCCTGGCACAAAGCTGAGAAGGTCCAGGATGCATCAGTATGATCATATGTGTAAGACGGTAGTCAAACATATCCCATAAGGGAGACTGGCGCGCACTAGACTAAGGTATCACACCAAAGAATAGGATTTGCCAGCCATAACAAGCTGGAGTATATTCATAATACTACAGCTACTTATATACTAAAGGAAAGCGCGCACGGACCAGTGCAGTACTCTAGGGCAGGTAAGCTGCAATACTAACTCGCAGTAAGTAATGATGTCATGCGCAGCATGGGCACATCCAGAAGAGTCCAGACAAAGGAAGGTAAGTAGATGAAGATTAGATGAGATCTGATAGACTGAAAGGAAAGAAGATCTAATCTAATCTAATCAAAGAGAAAAGTAAAAGAAAAGAAAAGAATAAAGAAAGGAATAAATGCTCCATAAACGAAGCCTGACAATATGTCTGTGTATATAAGGAGACCAATGTCACTGATGAGTGGCTTGTATTGCTCATGTGATCTCAAAGTGTGAACAGTCACTGTTCAAATTTCAACCTGCTGCTTGACTTGCTGTAGCCCAACTTGATCCAACTCTACTGACTTATCCTTACTCACCTCAGGCCATACAGCATACAACCTCAAATCCATCCCCCTTCAATCGTGTATATAGTACAATCATTGTAGCACACACTAGCCAAACCACTGCACCCAAGACCACTAGACTACTGGCAGTGACAGATGTCAATTCTGTTGAGCACAGGCCATGTGCGAGAAGGGAACTGGAATAGTTCTTATTCTTCTACTACGATGCTACTAGCTACTTATAGTAAGTCAAGTAGTGCACAGACCAGACATATGAGGAGGAGAGACGTGTGTATCTATGTATGTGCATATTGGAGTGTGTTTGTACAGTAGGCAGACGAAAAAGGAAGTAGGACGTTACTAAGCAGTGCAGACGTCAACACCCCCCCTTACTGGAAACACACTCAACTAAACCAAGATGAGACTGATGAATGGAAAAGGACGGAAAGGAAAGAGCTTTCGTAAGCATATCAGCAATGACTGAAGAGGAAGGAAGATGATGAACAGAAATAGACCCAGAAGAAATGCAGTCTTGTATGTAGTGGTGGCGAATGTCGATGTGTTTGGTTCCATGCATCACAACAGGGTTGTTGGCGATGTCAATGGACCCCTTATTGTCACCGTAAAGAGTGAGTGAAGAGGGAAAGGTAAAACCAACTTCATGAAGTAACAACCGCAGCCACATTCCTTGAGCTGCTGCTTGTGAGAGTGACATATACTCCACTTCTGTGGATGATAGAGATACTGTGTGCTGTTTCCTGGAGGACCAAGCAATGGCACCACCTGCCAATAAGAACACATACGCTCCGATCAATTTGCGGTCATCATGATCACCTGCCCAGTCTGAGTCAGAGTATCCCACAATGCCCACACCATTGTTTCCATTGTAGCGTAAGCGATGGTGAAGCGTTCCTTTGAGGTAACACAAGATGTGGCGAGCTAGAGTAAGGTGAGACAGAAGGGGATTTGTGAGAAACTGGGATAGCTTCATAACAGCAAAGGCAATGTCAGGGTGGGACACAATAGCAGCATACAGAAGTGAACCAATGAGCTGTTGGTATTCCAAGCAAAGTGAGACTGCAGCGACATAATCGTCACATGCTTTGACTGGAGAGGAGCCTGGAGGAAGTGGAGTGGTAGTTGGGTTGTAATCGACGAGGTGAAACCTATCGAGAAGGTCGAGAACATATGCTTCCTGATTGATTTGGAGCATGCAGTTGTCTCGGTCCCTAGTAATGTGTAGACCAAGATAGGACTTGATCTCACCTAAATCTGTCATCTGGAAGAGCGCTTGTAGTTGTGCTTTGCATTCTTCAACTTCTGCCAATGAACCACCCATGATGTCATCAACATAAAGCACGATGATTAGTGGCTTGGAAGAGGAAGTGGAGACGTATATTCCAGAGTCAGAATAGGTGCAGGTGAAGGAGAGGCCAAGGAGAGAGTGATGCATCTTGTGATGCCATTGCTGCAATGCTTGCTTTAGACCATAGATGGCTTTGGAGAGGCGGCAGACCTTGGTTTCAGCACCTGGAGTGACAAACCCCTGTGGTTGCTCCATGTAGATTTCTTCATCTAGGTCTCCGTTTAGGAACATGGATTTGACATCCATGGAGTGGATTTCCCAGTCTTCTAGTGTGGCTATGGCAAGAAGGGTATGTAGAGATTCAAACCGTGCGACAGGAGAAAAGGTTTCATTATAATCCACCCCATGTACTTGAGTGAATCCTTTTGCCACAAGGC
>QLPN01008530.1:0-16855 GCA_003314395.1 Albatrellus ellisii
TCTTCCCTCATCCTCTTCAACCCTTCAACAAAATTTTCTACCAAATCAATAGTGGACGTCTCGCCCAGTTCAAATCCCATCCTTGGATTCTGTCCAGAGTTCAACATGAAAGGAGAGTATTTGGTTGATGCATTAACCCTGTTATTATAGCAGAATTCTGCCATTGGTAGCCAGTTCATCCAATCTGATTGGCAATGATTGATGAAGATACGGAGATATTGCTCAATCTCCTGATTTATCCTCTCAGTTTGTCCATCTGTTTGTGGCTGACATGCTGTAGATAGGGCTGTTTTAATACCTAGCAATCGATTCAACTCTTTCATCATTTTGGAAGTGAATTGGGGACCATGATCAGATAAAATATTTTTGCACAATCCATGATGCTTCCAAATGTTGTCTCTGAACAATCACACTACACCTTTGGCAGTTACGTCAGACATTGTTGCCATAGTGTGGATCATTTTTGAAAAATGATCAACAACCACTAGAATTGAATCATATCCTTGGCTGTCTGGTAATTGTGTGATGAGATTGGTAGATATAATTTGCCAAGGATGATTGGGTATTTCGTTAGGAGTCAATTCTCCTTGTGGTTTTTGGGTGATCATTTTTGTTCTCTGGCATATGTCACAACTTCTGACATATTTTCCAATGTATGCTGCCATTCCTTTCCACCAAAATTTTCTCAACACTATCTCCAATGTTCTCCATTGTCCTGGATGTCCTGCAATTGGGGTATTGTGACATTGTTTTACGACTTCTGTTCTACAGCTGTCAGGGACAAGGATTTTGTCTTTGTACATGAGTAATCCTTTTCTGTTTTGTCCCCATCCTGCTATGGTAGCTGTTTTGCATTCATCTGCTGACAATTCTACCCACATTTTGACATCTCCATCTTTCTCCTGTTCATCTGTGATTTTCTGAAGTAGTGGAATATTGTTTGTCAATACTGCTTGTAGGTGGTTTGGTTTGGTGAAAAATTCGGGTTTAAGCAGTATAACATTCTCATTATCATGTTCCACCCCCTCTTTATGATCCGCTCATCTTGAGAGGAGATCTGGTTTGGCTGAACTCTTCCCTGGTCTATGGGAAAGGTGAAAGTTGAACCTAGAAAGAAATAGAGACCATTGGGCCTGGCAACAGTTCAATTTCTGGGCACTCATAAAGTACTCTAGGTTTTTGTGATCTGTGAGGATCTCAACTGTACTATCTGTTCCTTCTAGATAGTGTCACCACTGCTCCAATGCACATATGACAGCCAACATCTCCTTGTCATAGATGTCATAATTTCTCTCAGCTGGTGATAATCCTTTGCTGATATACGTGACAGGATGCCACTTTTCATCATCTCTCATCTGTGATAATATGGCACCAGTAGCATACCCTGAACTGTCTGCTTCTACAAGATAAGGGTGGTTTGGTTCAGGAAAGACTAAAACAGGTTTAGAACATAACACTGTTTTAAGGTTTTCGAAAGAGTCTTTTTGCTCCTGATCCCAACGCCATTTGCTGTCTTTTTGTAAAAGGACATTCAGGGGTTTTGCTATATCAGAGAATCCTCAAATGAAGCAATGGTAAAAGTTGGTAAACCCCAGGAAAGATCGGACTTCAGTGACAGAGGTCGGAACAGGCCATTCAGCTATTCCTTGGACCTTGACAGGATCCATCATGATTTTATCAAAGGATATCTTGAGGCCAAGATAGTTGATCTCTGTCTTTTCAAAATCACATTTTTCAGGTTTTAGATATAATTTGTTGTCACATAATATCACAAGGACTTCTTCAACTATGAGACAGTGTTCTTCCATTGTTGCAGTAAAGATGAGGATGTCATCCATGTAGACTACCACTTTGCCCCTAGCAATGAGTTCTCTGAAGAGATGATTCATCATAGTTTGGAATGTCACAGGGCTGTTGGTAAGTCCAAAGAACATAACAAGAGGTTCGTACAGGCCTTTGTTCATGATAAAGGCAGCCTTCCATTCATCTCCTTCTTTGATATGAACATTGTTATATCCCCATCTAATATTGAGTTTGGTGAAATATTTGGCTCCTTTGAGTTTATCTATCAATTCCAAGATAAGGGGTAAAGGATAGGAATTCTTGATAGTAATCTCATTAAGACGTCAGTAATCTTGAATGGGATGTAATTCACCCAATTTCTTCTTGATAAAGAAAAATGGGGAGGCCATATGTGATTTAGAAATACATATTTGTCCTGATTTTAGATTTTCTTCAACGAATTTCTCCAACTCTTGTTGTTCAACAAAGGATAGGTTGTACACCTTTCCCATATGCATCTTCACGCCAGTTTTCAATTCGATGGTGTGGTCCCAAATTTGCTTTGGAGGTAGTTCATCCAAAAACAGATTTGAACCCATGATACACTTTTGGGACAATGTCTTCAAAGGACTTCTTTATCTTTTTCTTTTCTGCCTCAATTGCTAGATCTTGGGATATGTTTCAGATTGCAGCATTCTTCTCATCATCTCCTATCATGATGCAGAGAATACGATCCTCCTTCTGTATTTTGTCTTTGTCATCATCATCAACTTCCACTGTTTTTGGTATTTCTTTCTTCAACTTTTCCATCTTTTTCTTTTTCCATTCTTTTCTGTCTTCAACAACTCGTACATGGCACCTTCATGGACATCTGGTAAACAAGATCGTTCCAGTATTCCAGTCGATTTTGGGATTATAGATTTTAAGCCAAGTCTCTCCAAGTATGAGGTTGACCTTTCCTAGTCCTGTAACACAGAATGTTGTTCATTCTGTATGATTTTGGACTTTGACAATTAAATCCACAGTTTCTGTGATGGATCCTTGTTCATTTTTGGTTCCATCGACATTGTAGACTGGTATGGCGATAGGAAGTATTTTTGTGGTTAGATGTTTTGTTTTCACAAATTCTTTGTCTATATAACACGTAGTGGCTCCTGAGTCTAACAGGGCTTCAATTGTTACCATTTGTCCATTTTCTGGAACTTTGATCTCAACTTTAACTGCTAAGAGCGGCCTATTGGACGGTCTTAGGGAAGGTCTATAATGTTACTCCTGGTAACCAAAGTTTGGATCTGAATTTGATGCACGTAATAGAGGTTTCTGATGACGATGAAGATCGGGATTAGCGATATGGTTATGAGGATGATTCCACCGATAACTATATGAGGATCCAGAGTGATGAGTGTAAGATGTCTTTAGTGACGTTTTTAGTGACTTAGAGTTCTTAGACTTAGTTCTGAGAGAGTGAAGCTAGATTGTAGCGAGCTTAGGTCAAGCGCAGTATAATGAGAATCCCTAGATTGCGAAGTTGACAAGACTGGGGTTTAAGACCACCAGTTTGTCAACTATTTATACAAGACTAGTGATCTAACTATAGTACAGTTACGCAGTAAAGCGCAGTAAGTACGCGTCCATGTGATGTAAGTGGCTCAGCCACAAGCACGAAACAAACTGGAGATAAACAGATGTAAATAAAGATGAGAGAAGAGAGTTCTTGCTAATTGTATAGTAATAGTCCTTAGCAAGTAAATGTTATAATAAATAAAGAAAGATAGAGAGAAAAAGATAGGTCTGATATAGTACTTGGAGCTATGCTCACACTTAAGTATGTAAATACTTAAGTACTATAAAAGAGAAAGGAAAAGATAAGTCCTTACTAAGTAAAGTGGAGCTAAGCTCACACTTGTAGTAATAATACTACACTTTACTAGTAAGTAAGATAAAAGAAAAAAAGAAAAAAAGAAACCGTTACGAGGTGCCAAAGCAAGTGCCTCGTAACATTAACCATGGGTAGATCCATTCTGATTCCAATGATTATGTGCTTTTCTTTTTCTTGAGAGGGCATACTCTCAGATGTCTCTTCCTTCTCGGTCTTTTTCTCCAATGCAATGTTGTTAAATACTATTTCCTCAATAGGATCGCATACATTTGCATGATCGACAGTGCCATCTGGAGTAAGTACTGAGAACATATTTTTGGACAGTCCAGTGACATCTACTGGCTGTCCTTTGCAAAACCCTCCTTCTTCCTTCTTTCCCCTTCATCAAATATCATCTTTTCAAAATCAACCATGGACATCTGCATAATTTCCTTGTGTATCTCTCTGATGTTCTTCCTCTGTGGGCAGACATTTGCCCTGTGCCCCTCTTTTCTGCAATTGAAACAAATCAGGGGTCTTCTTCTCTGTGCTGCATCCACATCCATAGGCACCATTGCATTGCTAGCTTTTTGTGTACCTGTGTTTGGCTGATAGTTGGCTTGTTGTGTGTATCTAGGAGTCCATTGTGACAGACCCCTGGATTGCATAAGCTGGTGATATTCTCACATATGCCTATCTGCTTGTTGTGCCATTCTTTGCCATTCTAGGTAGGTGGTGGGGAGTGGGTTGATGTTATAGATGCGATTTAACACATCACTGTTTAATCCTCTCTTGTAGCAATCGATGAGCACATGCTCATCATAGAGTGTTTTTGCTGCTAAGAGAAGGAATTCAGTGGTGTATTCATCTGCTGTCTTCCCCATCTGTTGTAATTTGTGCAAAGCTTTGTGAATGCATGATGTTCAGCATGGTGGTCACCTGAGGCCAGGGCACTCCATTCAAGGAGGCTAGAAGGAGTTGGAGCAAGCACACAGGTACAGACTGGGCAGCAGCCCAAGTAGAAGTAGAAGGACCAGCATGGTTGCAAAATATGAGTAGTAAAGAATGATTAGTGTGTCCATAGCTGGGAGGGAGAAGGTACTCAACTGGACTATCAATGTCCCTAAAGATGCCTTTAAATACAGGCAGAGCAGCACACAGACCAGGCTTATGTAAGAAAGTGTGGGGTGCAGGTGCTGGGGCAAAGAGCAGAAAAACCCTGTGCTAACAAGCTTGTTGCGCGGTGTGTGCCTCGTCAGGATCTCCAAATTGTTCACATAATTTTGTGTCAAATTTGACCCAATCTTGGAATGGCATGGGATATAATGGGTTGAGGGGATTAGCCTCATGAAGTTGTTGTTTTGCGACTTGTAGATTTTGCCATGCTTCTGCCAAACCTCCTATCATATAGGAGAGGGCATAAGTAATTCAATCACTATCAGTCCATGTTTTGTTTGCTGCAAATACTAGGAATAGCTCTTGGACAAATGAATCAAATTTGTCTTGCTTCCCTGAGAATGCTGTAGGTGCAGAAACTTTTACCCAGTGTTGGGCAAATATGTGGGCCAATTGGGCGATTTGTTGGCCAGAGGAATTGGTGGGAGTAGTTAGGGGGGGTACCGAAGGATAGACTTGTTGTTTCATCATTGCTGTGATGTCCTTCATATTCTTGGCTATATCTGCCATCATGGTTCCCAAACTGATTATTGCATCACCCTGTTCCTTCTGTATGTGCTGCTGTTGTTTCATCTGATCATTCATCATCTCCATTGCTTCCTCTACATCTAGGAGTCTGAGTCTCCTTGTTTTGTCTGCTTCTCTTCTTTCCCTTTCTCATTCTACTGAGGAATCCTTGACCATTGGTGCTGGTTCTCTCATTTCCCAGTTGCTCAGTCCTGGTTGTGTCATTGTTCATTTCTAAAAACAAATGCCTGGGGGAATGAGTTATAATATGGGCTGGAGCAGTCAAAGTAGTTTGGAAAGAAATTCCACAGGAATTCCTCAGGGTGGTTGTTGTAATAGGGATTATGAAGTTTGAAGAACCAGATCACCTGTTGTTGTCTGTAGTTGTAGGTGTTGGCATAGAAGCAGAGGAGAGCAATAGAAGTCAACCAACAAGTTGGTGGTGAAAGAGAGCTGAATCTAGTGTAGGATTTGCCAGATCTAGTTCTCTTTTCCAAGCATAGAATGCATGGAATGGTGAAAATAAGATTGTGCAAAGTGAAAACTCACTATTCCTTTTTCAAGGGAATAGGCCTTTCAACACAAAATGGAAGGTGGGGGTATGTAAGTATATACTAGTACTACAAAAGAGATTCTGTTATGGTAAAAAGGTATCATACTCCTGGTCCAAACAGTTGTCAGGAGGTTCTGCAATGCCCCACTAAGTGGTAGACACCCTAGCACTGCTCACTGAGGCAATGTATGGCCCAGTGCTGCAGCTGAACTACAAAGAATAGAGACCTAAATACAATACAATGCTCTCTTGAGCAAGGAGGGAGGGGAATGATGACTTAGGGGCATGTGTGTGAAGTCACTGAGGGTAGAGCTTTATACAATTGTGAGGCACACGCTAAGACAGCAAGGTCACAACTGAAAGGAGAGGGGGATTGGCAAGGGAGGAGACAATACACCTTAAGAAGAGTCACACTGTGTAGCAGATATCTCAGATGTATAAAGCTAAAGAGCTATCTACTACATGAGAGTCTTTATATACTACAGGGATCAGCACACAGACCATGTGCTGCCACTGTAGGGCAGGCATATGTAAATAAGATGCGCAGCATTGCACTGCATCAGTAAGCGTCTGTGGGAAATGTAGTCATAAATGTACAGTAAGTGGCCCAATGATTAAATGAACATGAGTCATAGATAATTGCAATAAGATCTAATAATGATTAGATAAGATGAGATAAGATATCCCATGTAGATCTTGAGTGATAAGGATGGAAGAAATTGTAAAATGAAGAGAAAAATAAGTATGTCCTGACATTAGCAATGCATGGCAAGAAGTGGTGATAGGTGATGAGGGCAACAGTCAAGCCCAGAATCAGGGTGGAGAAGATGACAGTGAAGATCAAAAGAGAGGCATCCATATTGGAGGCCAAAAGGAGAGTATTGAAATGGATAGAGAAAGGACAGGTGCAGGCACTCTGAGGAAAGAGAGAAGATGTCTGCTTTTATTTCTAGACACTACTAGATCTACTGATATACTAAATACAGATGCACACAGACTGCACTGACTAAAATAGTGTGGGCTGCAGGTCTGGAAGGAGAGAAGAGTGATAAGGAGATCGAAGAAGATCTGGGAAGATCAGATAAGATCAGCCAAAAGCTAACACCTCTCTGACCATTCCAATACTGTTGCCATGGCCTCACTTTATAGTCCACCTGATCCTAATCTTCTCAGATTGTTCTATGGCACATATTCAAGTTGGTCTTCAAAGCACCAAGGAGATGCTGGACTCCATGTCATTGGCTATAGCAGGAAGTAGATAGTAAAACTATACAAAAACTGTAGGAAGCATGTGCACACACTTTTTGATGATAACTAATGTCATAGGGGGTACTAGCAGAGGTGGCTTGGACCGGCATGAGTTTTTGATATTCCATGTCCTGATCAAAGTGCAGTTGAGCACTGGGAAAGAGAGGAACCACACTGGCATTGGCAGGGGAAATTCATGAGTTATGACCTAACACAGCGGCCAGGGCATGGGAACTCATCACTGATCTCTCGTCCCAATAAAATAATTACTAGCTCGCATCTGGCTTACATTCACCTGCCCAGCCCCGTCATACGCGAGATGTCGCTCGCCTGTGCGTGTCGCCTGGACCCCTTCCATAGTGCTGAGCATTGATTCAGGGGGTTGCGGGGGCACGTCGCTCCTCAGCGGTGATGTGCATGCTAATGGGTGTGGGCGACGCCATACCTGTGTCCCCGTCCAAGCCCTGCAATGCAACACACAGAGCTTAAATTTGAACTTCCAAAGTTGTGTGTCCTGCGGATTCACACCAACAAGCTTATGATACTCAGATGTTGTGATTGGGTGTGATAGTGATAAATGCAGTTGTGGATCCCTCAAATTGATTCAACGGCTCACTCATTGATTCGGACCTTCAAGTTCGCGCTCGTAGCTAGATCGAATCAGCGTGTTTGTATAGAGCAGGCGAGTGGCGCCGTGCGCATTGTACACCAGGTAGCCTCTGCATAATCATATGTCAATCCCAGATTATAGCTCTCGCCCTTGAATCTATAAAGGTATATTGTCCTCGACAACACCAAGCACGCACACCCTCCGTCCCTACATGATTCCAGCTCTCCACACTGCTCTAATCTTGTGGCCTACAATATTACCTTACATATCATCCCAACCATGCAACCCAGGTCGTCAAATCATGCTGCCAGTCAAGAGACGTACTCGCACGACGAGTGCGACTGCGCCACCCCCGAGTCATACGAGTACGACCCCTACCATGCGCCGCAGCCAGAGACTCCCTACGCAGCCCAAAATCCCCTACTACGCGCTGCAGCCAGAAACCCCCTACTACACCCCGCAACCCGATGCCCCGTACTATGCCCTGCAGCCCCAGGCTTCGTGCTATGCGCCCAAGCCCAGGACCTGCTACGGGAGCCAGTGCACGATAACTCACTGCACAACCTAGTCCGGGTTGCCCTACAGCATGACCTGGCCTCCCCATCACGCTCCGCAGCCCAGCCTGTCCCCTCCACCAATGCCAACAAATACATGCGTAGTAGACAAGACCTAGCCGCAGGCTGCAGGTCACGGATCAAGGTGCAGTACAGACAGTGAGGGCCATAGATATCTAGCCAGGGTCGACACAGTGGACAGAGAAGGCTCAGAGGCTTCTGGAGTAAGTATGACCGACTGGGATGCGAAGTCAGTTGGATCGTGCACATGTTAGCAGGTAGAATAGCAGGTCGACTATGCGGCACAGGGCTACGCTGTGCCGGAATACACAGCACCGCATTATGCAGTGCCCGAGTACGGAGTGCCAGATTATGGCCGTCCCCGGCCAGCCACAGAAGCTATCCCATCACAGACCAGTATCACCTGGTTCTGGACAGGGACCAGCCCTTGAGCAAGCCGGTGCAACCCCTCACTGGACATACAGCTCCCACCCGCCTTGTCGCCATGCCCCCCGCAGTTACCTGAGTATCCGCCAGCCATCCTCGCAACGCCGCCTTATGCAGTGGCAGCATCTTACTCACCAGGTGTCAGCCAGGAAGCCTTGGGTACAGGCCAGGAGTACCTGTATGGTGGCCCAGTGGAGAGCCATAGTTTGCCACCGGTGAGCGAGGCATGTACCTACCTTTCTATGTTTCTCAGACTCGTGTGCTAACTTGACGACGTTTTCCAGCTTGATCCGCGCGGATTTGTATGCGCGCCCCTGCCCAGCCCTCCCCCTGCCCCAGCGGTAAGAACAGTGTGCAGCACAGGAATACAAAGAAACTCACATGTATTCATTGCAGATTATCGCGTCGTTATCAAGCATGAGGCCCTGCTCGTGCGACCACTGTCGCTATGGGACAGCAGCAGTGCCAACGCCGCCGTGCCGTTGGGCGCACAGTGGCGCACAAGCTGGAGCCCGAGCATGCCCCCCCACCCGTCAGGAAACGGACGGCCAAAGCCGCACGTGCAGTGCCGCAGTCGCGGCGTAAGAGCTCGGAGGTGCAGCACACTGTGCGGCGCCAGAGCCGCTTCGAGCCGCTCCCAGCACCCTCACCTTATGCATGGTCACCAACGTGCTCGAGCCTGTCGAGCTCAAGATTGACCTTAGAGGCAGCATCGTGCGGAGGCTTACGGAAGCGCATGGTGACGACTGTGAGACCGCCACTTGCAAGATTGCATGCAGACTAGCGGATCTGAACAGTGATAACAGGACATGCGGGTGAGTTGAGTCTGTTTCTGAGTGCTCATGGAGAGGAGCCTCACTGGCTGCGTGCGCCCATATATATGAGATCCAGACGCCAACGTGGCTGCAGCTATTTTGAAACCATGCGCTGGGGTGGTGTTGTGATGACAGGTGACAGGGGTACGTGAGATTGCCGACACACCCGCCCCTAGGCAATGCACAAAGTGGAGCCAGAGCTGTGAGTTCGCTAAGACATCCAACCCGCGGACTGCGCCGGACTACAATCTGCTGCTGTGATGTGGCGCAGGTTGTCACAATCGGACGCTAGTGTTTCAGCGTAGCACTTTCGGACTACACACGCATCGATACGACGGACACGCTTTCTATCCTCTTATCTCCCCACCCAATCTCGTCGTTCCGTACATATCGAGCAATCTATTAGTCTCTCGCATACTGTATTCGTGTTGCACACACCACTCGCGCGATCGCTATAATCAGATCTTGTTAATGAATGCACATATACCACTCTGTGGGGTTCGTCGTATTATGAAGATGCTGTAGATCGCATCAGTGTGGGATAAGGATATTGGATCGTCGCACCCCAACTGACTACAGTGTCATCCTTCTATGGCATCTGATGGCATCAGCGCGCCACTCGGGGCCTTTCAAAGCTCACACCACCACGGATGTACCCGCTTGTACAACGACATGCACATGGTGTCCATCTGGTTGATGGGGCCATCGAAGTGGGCCTTGAAATAGCTATGGGTGCCAAGCGAGGCGTGGATATGGCCGTGCGTCCGTACTTAGTGTGCAATTGTACGTTATCTGATAACACAGTGTGAGCGAAGAGAAGCAAGGCCGAGCGCGGACGCGTCCCGGGGTTGAAGAACATGTATCGGATCGTCGTTGTCTTCTTATGTACCTTGAAGGGTTGTCCGGACAGCATAATCCGTTTCGCGATGATGCGGGTCGTATCCAAATTCATGAATGACCTTGTGCCAACCACGTGTGGAACTGCACCATCCTATTAATATACCATCCAACACGTGCAACGTGCATATCATACATACCTTGCGAGTCGTCGCTCGCCTTCAGAAGTACGACGGGTCCATATATTGTTGTGTTTCCGTGTCGCAGGAATCGCTCGAAGTTGTGCGCATTGCTGGATCCCTTGCCGCCCCTATACGTGTGCTAACTATAGACTGGGTTATCTGCGAGGTCCGATGCAAAGGACGAGAAGTCAGATGAGAACCCCCATAAGCGTATCCAGCTATCCCCCACCTCGGAGCGCACAAATCCCTCGTATTCAGTATTCCGCTGCACCATGAAGTTTAGTGTAGTCTTCTTGTGCTCGTGCTGTAGAAGGCCAAAGATACTCGAGGGGTATCCAGCTTGTGCGCTAGCAGCTTCTTGGGGCACGTCTTTCAGATACATGGTGACTCTTGTCCCTGGCTAGACGTGCGTGTGGGCGCAGGGACAACACCTTTTCCCCCTTGAGACTCACCTTAACTGTGCGACCATCCTGCTCTGCACGGCGGCGAACTGCCCGGCCTGTACGCTTGAAGTCTTCAAATGAGCATAGTTGCGCGGGAGGGTGTCGTATGGATGCCAGGAGCTCGTGCGAAAAGACCGCATTCCACGGTACCATTGGAACCGAGTCCTTGCAGGCACGTCCTGGGGGGTGTCTATTTCGTCGGGAACTCGAGGTCATCTTGTTCCCGCGTTTGCGAGTGCGCCACGTCTCTAGTTTCAGAACTAAATGAGTTTCACTTACTGTTTCTCTTCCTCTTCGACATCGAGATCCTGGAAAGCAACGCTCTTGTCCGTCTCCATGTCATTGTCCTCATCTACATGAACCGGCAGCCCCTCCACCTCTTCCTCCCTATCCCGCATTTCCCCATCCGGGCCCAGACCCTCGCCCTCGTTCTGATTTTCGCTGTCGTCATTGTCGCTGTCATCGCCGTTAACAATCCACGCAGCCTTGGCACTCGCTCATCCCTTTGGAAACGCGTTTCACGGCTTTCGGCGTCGTTCCTTTCGCTGCATCTGGCAAGTTAGCGTCTGACTCCTCGGTCGCACTCGCATTTCCCCTTCTGCTGGCCACGTCTGCATATCGTCCGGGTCGTCGCTAGAAACTAGCGAGTCGGCGTCCTCGACGTCTGGCCCCGCCAAGGTAGAGGGCTCAATGAGCATACCCACAGCGGTGTCGTTTCTGGGACATCAATGCACGGGCGCAGAGGAGATCTAAAAAGCAATGAGACAGCTACATCGTGCAGCATGGAATACGATCTGGAAGTCGCCAAAGTCGGGCAGTGGACGAGTCTGTTCGCAGAAAGCCGCGATCCCCTTATGACGCCCGTGACAGCCAACGTACCGTCCAACCATTGTACTTCCTCTCCGAGCAGCCACGCCCTTCCCTCTCATCACCTCACATCCCGCGGCTTGCTCTCACACAACTCTCTGAGCACGTTCAGCCTATCGGCGACGTTGTTGAGATCTAGCATCAGATTAGGCGGCTGGATCCTTTCTATAGAGCGCACATTCTCACTTTGTATCCTCCATGGTCTGAATGTGACCCTGTTGTAGTGTGGTTGAAGTTAAGGCAGGCAAAAGTGCTTTCCTGATGCCGGAGGACTAGGCTTACCATGCCGAGTACGCGACAATTACCGAGTTACCGTGGTTGACTAACAAAATTTTGGCCGCCATCGCTGGCATTATCCCTAACCACTCCCGTCATGTCTCTCTCACATACACCCCTCTTCGACAAAGTGCCTAGTGAGGTCCTCGAAAACATCGCGTTCTTTGCGGGGATTAGCGCCCTGGTGGGCCCGCCGTCAGACCTCGTACCCCTACTGCTCATCAATCGAAGGTTCGCATCTGCGTTGTCAGGCGTCTCGAATCCACATCTCTATGCGCGCATATTCGTTGCAAAGTTCGATGTTGGCGCCATTGCACGCCGTCTAGGACCCCACAGTGTCACTGCTCCGAAGTTGGCTGCAGAGCTTCAACGCCGCTGCGTCCTTCTACGCCGCATTCGTGGGCGCAAGGACTGCTTCGTAAGTGATGTGCCGATGAACAGGGCAGACGGATGTGTGGTGCATGAGATGGTCTGGCTTGCATATGTCATGATGCTTGAGAATGATGGCTTGAACGAGCGCCAGCTCAGAGAATACGCGTTCATGGACCTCTGGCTCAGAGACTTTTGGTTTGATCCAAACGGCGCGTCCTGTGCCACGCTTGCAATCAAGGACAACTTGTGGCCACCGAATAGCGAGATATCTGCCCTGACAATGTGGTTATTCTGGTTCCTACTTCGTCCTGGTATGTTTTGTGTGTGAACATTTGCACGGCGCTGACCAAACTTTCTGTAGAGAATTATTATAACATTTATGGCGGTAACTTTCGGTTTGTGGTCGACATCCTGAAACTTTTGGCCCTGGGGGCACATCAGGTTAGTGTACCTTCCAAGACGTCCACATCGCTCTTGACCTACGGCGACTCGTCACAACTGGCATACGGATTTCTCACATTACTGTTATACAAGCTTCGTCACATGCTTCTTCTGAATGTTTGGGATTAATATCATGTCTGTCCATGGTGATCTGCCATGGCCCGTTTCCCTAAAGGGGCATAAGAGGACTTCAGCTGGAGAGCATTGGACTCTCCTGTTAGCGTTGCCTTTTTCGCAACCCGTTCTGTTCTGACACTGACACCCCAACCTAGTATCCCGTCTGCCAACCTGCTTGGGCAGAATTTATACCCGACTTCTCGCGGAAGCATTCTGGTCTTCCCCTTTTGTATGCAGGCTGCCCACCGTTATCGCCTATACCTCTTGCTGCCCCCGCAATTCTATCATACCTCAGTCTAGCACCGAAGACCACGTCTGGATCTGATCCATTCCAGCACGGGTCTCCCCTCGTGCCCTCATCAATCTTGATGAGTCAGAACAAGAGTCAGGAGTGGGACAGCGAGTGGAGGCGTTGTTTTAGTCTTGGAGGTGGTGGGAATGGCAGCAATCCCATTCCGTCATTCGTGTACAAACCGGGCACCATAGAAGGTGTCTGGGAAGGTCTATTCACTGTATGGATTCGCCAACACTCTTTCTTCAGTTGGCTCTTCTTGACCTATTCTCCCCATAGTATACGGAATTCACGGCATATGCGGCATTATTGTCAGGGGCTCCGCCTCCGACACTGCACAATAGCTTAGTGGAACGTCACTCACAGACATGGAAGCTACACGAGTACCATTTGCTCAGCCCTGAGGCATCTGATGAAACACACAATCCTGAAAAATATAGACCGCTATCACCCGGGGATCAGCTTCGAGCGCATCTACCAAGAGGGATCAATATCAAGCACGAACATGACGGCCTTCTGGTTTCTGAGCCCGGACGCTCTGTGACCTTATTCTACAGTCGGGCACTGACACCCACGCGCGTCGACCAGAGTTATACGGCTCGAATACGTGAAACCCTTATCACGGGCGAAGTAAGTGTCGTGCCATTTACCGGCCTTTGTGGCTTCTTCTGATAAGGGATTCATAGGGACACTCAACCTGGGGCCAATTTAATCTCATTGGTCGTATCCGACCCAGTGACGGGCTCGTCACTCTATCTAAAGAATATGTTTGTTGTTATTCAGCCCTTCCCAGAACCTACTGTATACTTATGGCATCATCGTTTGACAGGTGGACGGCGACCGCGGCGACTGGTTGTATCGTGGGTATTTAGTTGGTGATTTGCACGGAAATTTGACGGGACGGTGGCGCGATACTTTGAGTACGCCTGCTATTTATGAAGGATGCTTTTTTATGGGTCGTCGCTGATAACCATACGTATATCGTTTTTCTGCTCACATTCTTTTTGGTTCATCCAATTTTCTGAATTGGGGTATTTACTATTTCGGAATTTTCATGCGTTTGGCTTATGCATTGTGACTGACTTTGCTGAAATCCCTTCTGTGGATAGGATTTAGTGGTATGCTGGTAATTTGGCCTGTGCCAAAGCTTTTTCTATCGCACTGTACATCCTCCGTTAAGATCAGAACATTGGTGTGCCATCCTGGACAGAGTCAACTTGTTGCATCGACATGATACTGATGGCGAGGTAAATCATGTTGGGTGATCTTTACACCTACGGTCTTGGAAATCCGCCTGAAAAGGGAAAGTAGGCCGTCTAAATCATTCCAACTGATTTGCAGCCTCATCAAAGTCGTAGAGCGATACTATTGCTAAGCGCAAAGCGGGTGCACCGCCCTTCAATCCCAGCGAGGGGTCCAACGCCGGCAATGCACTGGCAAAATCTAAGGGTATAGTCGTTCACAGTCTTGCTTACAATCCTTTGCGAAGCTTGTTCTGTACCTGTTGGTTGGGTATCCATGGACATATGAATTGCATGCTCTAAGATGCATACATCCCATACATCTTTCAGCTCTAGCACCGAGCGATGAGATGTTGATGCCGATCACCACTGCACCTCCCTTTTAATAGGTGGGGTGTTGCATCCATCATTAATTCTTACCTCTACCAGTGACAGATTCTGGCTCCAGACGCCCTACAATTTCCCCACCGAATTTCCGGATCTGCACCCAATTCAGACCCCTGTTGGCCGCCCATCCGAATCTATTCCCTTATTGGAAATTGTAGAAGATTATGTCCCCACAATGCGCACGCATGGAGTAGGCAGTATAATATGTGATGTCAAGTCTCTACGATATCGGGTACGAGTGAACGAGGGGGGAGGGAATGAGGGCGGTGGATGTGATGAAGGTATGGGTGGACACCAACTGGCACTGAGGACCCGGATGCGAACCTAGCCTGTGGCCCAGGCTGTGGAAGGACCGAGATGGACTGCGAGAGTCTGTGGAAGTTCCACTGTCATTAGGAGCAGAGCCAAGCAGACCGTAGTCTGCGTTGCTGACACCAGCAACACACAAGTGGCACTGGATGAGGTGCTCGGTAGAGACACGCTACACAATGTGTACCATAGCGTACTGTCCCATCACGGGCTGACTAGGAGTACACCGCATGCACTGTCGCACATTCATTGACACCTGGTTTTGATGCATGCACAGACTCGTTGTCACTCATGTGGGTGCTCAGCATTGGCGCACATGCCGTACGTCTTTGCCGATGGCGACACTGCCAGAGCTGTGTGCAGTGGAAGGCATGTTCTGGCCTTTCCCTTCCTCGAGCAGCCTATCACAAGGTTTTTAGACAAAGCACAAGTGTTGGAACAAGTGTTTCTCTGGCATGGAAATGCTAGCACAGAGGCTGAGGGAAAAATCATGAAAGCGTGCAGTAAGATTCCACATAGTCATGGGCGGCTTAGAACTATAGGACACTGTGCAGAGGAGCACAAGCACACTTTCAACATCTACATTATCCAATACCACATTGTTGTATGCACTTGTTCTGAAATTCAAGAGGTGTTTGGTTAGGACATCTAGGGGTGAAAGGCCAGCGCGCGCTGAGCGCCAGGCGTGACTATGCGTGACTTCGCTTGAACGCCACCCCTCTCATTCAGTCATTGGTCGACGGCTTCAAACTTCAGCCATTAAACTGGGAGAAAATATAGGAACAATTATGAGACATTTTCCATTGTAGAAATATAGTTCATATGAGAGCATGAGCTAGCTATGATGAATTTACTGTTCAACCCCTACCCTATATAAGTTAATGGTGTCCTCCGCATTCTGACCTGGATGTCTTTCACATTCATACCTCGCTCAGTGGCAAGAACATGCAAAGGTAGCTCAAGTGCCATTCAGCCAAAAAAAAGCAGTCCACTTGCAAAGGCGGGCGATGTGCAGCCTGCAGCTGATCACCAGCATTCTGCGGCGCAGGGTTTGCAACAAGGGAAAGCAAGAGACATTGGCGATAAAAGAGCACTTGACGAGGAAGCGGTCTTCCTCGTGCTCCTCGCATTCTCGGATTATGCATTGTGGACGAACCCGACTCTACGAGATCCCAATCGAGAAGGATGTGCGTTGTTTTCTGCTTCTGTGCTCGCACTGCATGTTGATCTAGTCTTGCAAGTCATCACTCTCAGTCGCGTGTTGCATGAGGCATCCCCCTTTGTCTCCACCAACGAAACTTTTACCGACGTTGCAGTCGTGAAAGCCTTGCGCGCGCACACTCACGATGCATTTGACATCCACATGATCGTGGTCAACGAGCTGCGTCCGAGTCTTCAATCATCCTCAGGTGGCTATGAAATTCGAAGAAGAGGCTGGGACACAGTCGTCCAACACTTCAGCGCTTTTGACCGGGCATATTGGCAGTCTAGGACGATTTACATAGTACACCTCTTTGTTCGAAGGATCAAATACATAACTG
>QLPN01008536.1:0-13563 GCA_003314395.1 Albatrellus ellisii
GGTCTTAGGGAAGGTCTATAAGATTACTCCTGGTAACCAGGGTTTGGATTTGAGCTTGATGAACGTAATAGAGATTCCTGATGACGATGAGGAGCGGGATTAACAATATAGTTATGAGGATAATTCCACCAATAACAATATGAGGATCCAGAGTGACGAGTGTAAGAAGTCTTAGCAACGCTTAGTGACTTTTAGAGTTCTTAGACTTTAGTTCTTAGAGAGTGAAGCAAGATGATAGCTAGCTTTGATCAAGCGCAGTGTAGGAAAATCCCTAGATTGCGAAGTTGACAAGACTGGGGTTTAAGACTGCCAGTTTTTCAACTATTTATACCAAACTAGCGATCTAACTACAGTACAGTTATGCAGTAATGCGCAGTAAGTACACGTCCATGTGATGTAAGTGGCTCAGCCACAAGCACGAAACGAACTAGAGATAAACAAAGGTAAATAAGAGCAAGAAAGGGGAGTCCTTGCTAATTGTATAGTAATAGTCCTTAGCAAGTAAATGTTATAATAAATAAAGAAAGATAAAGAGAAAAAGATAAGTCTTAATATAGTACTTGGAGCTAAGCTCACACTTAAGTATGTAAATACTTAAGTACTATAAAAGATAAAAGAAAAGAGAGTCCTTACTAGGTAAAGTGGAGCTAAGCTCACACTTGTAGTAATAATACTACACTTTACTAGTAAGTAAGATAAAAGAAAAAAGAGAAAGAAAAAAGAAAACGCGTTATGAGGTGCCAAAGCAAGTGCCTCATAACAGTTGTCCACTATTGGACAGTCTCAGATTCAATGTCTGTATTGCATGCAGAAGGCACAGTCATCTGGTCTTCATGCTGGGGGCATGTACAATGCTCCAGCTATCAGATTAATGGTACCTTGTGCTAGTGTTTGGCTTCATTGGAAACTAAGCATTGCTGCTGGTACTCTGAATATAGGTTTGGGGAGATCTGGTGCAATGGAGGGGAATTCATGTTAGCATTGGTAGTATAGTACTGCATACGTTGGATCTGTGGGAGTAAGACTATTTAGTTGTGTAATTAGTTGTGTGAGGGCCTGCCAGTTTGGTTTCTCTGTGTCATGTTTGTCTGTGGTACCTGTAAAATGCACTGTTTTTGTTTCGTATTGGGTTTCTTTGCTGGTTTCTTTGTCACCATCCTTGTATAGTTATTTTCTTCCTTTGCCTTTGCATGTATGGCCTTGAAAGTGGGTGGGCCAATCCTCTTCATCTTCATCATCTGATTCTTCTTCATAGTCCTTGTGGCCCCTGCCTCAGCGGACAGGATAGAATTGTGTGCTGGAGAATAGTGTTCTGGCAGCTTCATAGATGACTTTGAAGCTGTATGGCATGGTGGTGTCATGTGTGGGATTTGTGGCCAGGAGTCTGTTTTGTAGGAGGTTGTGGTCAGCTGGGTGAAAGCTGTACCAGAAGTTTTCATTGCAATCGTCTTCAGCCAGCTTCTTGTTGCGTATTAGTGGTCCTGCGATAGCGAGGAATTTTCTGTAGTATTCTCCTATGTCTCTAGAGTCCTTCATGTGGTACTGAGATGATTCCTGTACCAATGCTTGTAGCTGTTTCTTCATATACCATTTTTCTGTCAAGTCATCTTGGTATAGAGCTTTTAGAGCTTTCTTGTAGTTGTCCCAGGCTGCTGTGCCATAGCCTTCTTGGTCATGCCAGAGGTCTTGGAGTGCTGAGGGGATGTACTTGATGATTGCTTCTGACTTCTGTTTATTGGATAGATTGTGAGCATCAGTGAGGTCTTCATATTCCATTAGGAAATCTTTGAAGTCCCTCAGCTTTCCTGTGAATATTGGTGCTTTATTTGAATGTGGTGGTGGCAGAGCGGCCGGTCCTGTGATTGCTGTGCTGTGTGACATGTTTAGGAAGGGGAAACTGGTCAGAGTTGAATATGTTTGTGCAGTTGCTGGATGCAAGGGGTACCTAGGAGAGGGTGTCATGTCATTGTCTGAGTCGCTGTCAATCTGTGCTGTGTTAGTCTCTGGTGTGGAAGGAGCATCCAGGAATGATACTGGATGTCTAGCTGATGTTTCTGGCTTGTTAGCTTTGTTTCAGATATGTAATCTACCTTTATTGTCACAGGTCTGTGGTTTGGTTTGTGCTGTCACTGGCATATAAGATGGGTGGCAGTAGGCCTCCCACTAGAAAAGATGAGGTTTTTTAGTTTTTTAGATGATCAGTGACCTTTATTGGGTGGGCTCCAGTTGTAGAGAAGCTAGATGCTCTGCTGCAAGTTCTAGGTTCTGATCAACAATGTGTGTGCTGCATGTAGTTCTGGTTCAATCATGTGACTGCTTGCTTTGTCTGTTGTGCATGTGTGAGAGAAAAGATGAGATTTAGAGTGGTAAAGTAGCTGTAAGTGTTGACTGCTGGTACTGCGTCATTTGCAGGGGATCTACTGCTGGAAGGGGCACACCCCATCCTCTTTTTATGTATTGTGTGGCATCCAGTATGTATGCTGTCTTGGCTCCAGGCCAGAGCCTAGCAGAGGGTAGTGTAAGGGGGGTTATGGTTGCCATGTGGGTATATATAGAAAGAGACTAAGTAAGTGCATACATACATGATTGCTGCTAGGTAGTTGCAGCTTGTGTTAGTGTGGCACTCACTGGCAGCCAGATTGCAGGTCTTACATTGTTCAGCTTCAACATAGTGTTGGCCTCACAATTGATCAGAACTCCCACTCCCTCTACATTCATTGCTTCCCTCCACCTCCCTTCCCTGCAGACCAGTGCTTCCACCTGTGCTTTGTCTGCCACCCCTTTTACACCATAGGCTTTGTATGCAAACCCAAATGTGAACAAGTCCTTTTCTATTGTGACCCTTTTCTTCCTCACCCTCCTCTCCACTTCTGCCAACATTGTGACTGGCAAAAGCACAAGAGTGAGTGTACCTGCAGTTTGTGGATGAAAGTCTATGTCCCTTGCTCACCCTCCTCTACCCTTCAACTCTTGGTTGGGCACTACAGTGTTCAACCAATCCACATCCACACCCAGTGACATCCTCCACAGCATGCACATGGTGGACCCTAGGAGTGGACAGATTGATATGCAATCATGGATGTTCTTGGAGGACCACTTTGGACAAGAGGATTCCTGGGAACAGTGTGGGTCTTCTGACAGCTCAGGGACTGCCTGCCCCTTCTACACACTGCCCTTGTCCCCCTCACACTCACTCTAGGACAGAGCAACTCTTAGATCAAGGTCTAAGTGTCAATTTTTACTCACTTCTTCCCACCACTCACCCCTCCACCATCTGCCTCCATCATTGCTGTTGCTGTCTTGCTTGGCATGTGTGAATTATTATACAATGTCAAAGTGAACCTTCAACGAACTATGAGAAGTTTCCCCTGTGGTTGTTCCCTGATCCTAGGTCAGAGCATTGGAGAAATCATAATAGGAGGTATTGTGTTAAGTACCCTCCTACTGTGAGGCCAACGCTTTGTCAAAGCCAAACAACTGAAGAAAGCTAAACAAAAGGACAATCGTGCTTCAACTAGTGGATATCCCAGATGATCAGAACTGGAGAATAAACCGCTAGGAGTCCTATGTATATATAGTACCCTAGAACGTGCACAGACCATGCAGTACAGTATAGGGCCGGAGAATGAGAAAGCAAAGTAGTGATGTCATATCTAATAATAGAGGGGACGCGTCAGTGCTGACTGAGGCTCCGCAGCAACTGTGGGAGTGATTGGTGATATTCCACAGCAGGTGTGAGAAGGATTGGTGAGCATGCACAGTAAGTGTGAGAAGAAGAGTCATAACTAAAGATAGAACGGGCTGATCGGAGATCGGATGACATACGCGTCATCGGCCGATAAAGACGAAGAGAAAGAATACATGACTGTGAGAATCGCTTCGATAGATCAGGAGCGATTATAAGATCTATGATGATATAGGCATAAGAAAATAGAGGAAAATGAAGAGAAAAATAGGGAAAGAAATAGTGGCCTGACACCTACTCTATTCAGGGAATTGTTGTATCAATATTATAATGACCCTTCCCTTGTCCCTCCCCCTGTCCTACTTGAGTTAGCAACTCATCCAGACCATGCTTTTCATATCAATCCCCATCATCACTTCACATCTTATATTTCAGGGGGCCCAGAAATGTCTACATACTAGAGTAGACATATTGTCTTTCAAAGTCCTTGTGGTTTTCCTGTTTGTCTGTTCCATCATCCATGCATTTTATTGAAAATATAGTGCTTCTGTTGTATGACTGAGCATGCAATTGACTTAACATTGCTCAACTATGGAAGTACAGGAACCCTCATTGAAATCATCTGACAAATTATTGGACAATCTGTCACAAGACCAGTGGAGCAATTGGAGTCAGAGACAGCAGTCCCCTCTTTAGAAACCTATAGCAGAATGCTCAGTCGATAATGGAAATGACTGTATTAATCATTGTACCTATAGTGGAATGCTATAGATGTGATCAGTGAAGTGCAATTAAGTACAACAGGATATAACTCACCTCAGTCAATAATGGAAACAACTGAGGGAGGGTATTGGAGACATGGTAGGTATTTATATGTATGCAGCATAGCAAGAAATACAATCACATGTGAGAGACAACACAATCACATGCATGTTGCATATACTGCAAATGGTACAAAAAAGAATGGATGAAACAAGGAGAGAAATGACACCTGTCATGTATACATGAATAGAAGACATCATGACACTTCAACTTGGACATGCAATATGAATGCTCTGATTCCAACACCCTCCACAACACAGAGAAGACAGCAAAGAACCAGAATCACACTTGAGGATCGATTTGAGAGTTTAGCAGATCAAGAACCATTGACATCCCTCCACTTAGAATCAGACATAGAAGGTCTTGGTACAACCTTAGCAGCAACTCTTCAACCTCTGTCTGCAGCATCTGCTCAAATGGATCAAGAGCACAATAAACCAACTTTTGTGGAGATGATGAAGATGATAATGAATCAGCAGCAGTTGCTTCAACAACAACAGGAGACAGTGGTGGATCTTCTGAGCCATTTGGCAACAGTTGAAGGAGGAGGTTCCTCTTCAGGGCAAGGAACAGACCTCCCACCATGGGTCCACCTCCCCAAGGTTTGCATTGCTCAACCAACTCCTTTTGATGGAGAAAAAAAGAAGTTCCAGTCATATCTGGATCAAATTTATCTTGTTTTACATGCACATCCAGAATACAGTGATAATGACAAAATCACCGTTATTTTGTCTTGCATCACAGGAGGTTATGCTGAAGAATGGAAGAAAGGAATCCTGTGATAAATTGAAGCTCACTGAGCAGAACTAATGTGTCATGATGAACTGTTCAAAGACTTTGATGATCTCTTAACAATAATGAAGATTACTTTTGGGGATCATAATGATGAACAAATGGCTCAACAGAAATTGACCACCATTTCACAGGGAAGCAGACATATGGAGGAATATATCACAGAATTCCTCCTCTACAAAACAGCATCTGGATATAATGATGGTGCATTATGCACATTGTTCAAAAAGGGGATGGATTGTCCCCTCCTCCAGTCTTATTGTGTGGAAACACCAATTCCCAATGATTTGGATGGTTGGATTAGAAGAGCAAGAGTCAGGGCATATGTCTGGCAGGACATGCAAAACTTTGAATCAACATGGGGATGAAGACAGACATGGGGGCAACAACAATATGGACGATCTCAAGGACAGCAGTGGAACTTTACTCCTTGTCAAGAATTCACTCCTGCTGCTGCTCCTGCTGGGGAACCTATGGATGTTGACAGGGCTAGAGGACTACACCCTGGACTTTGTTTCAACTGTGGAAAAGAAGGACATTTTGTGTAAGAATGTCCAGAACCAAGACATCCTCAAGGACAACAACAAAGGGGGAATGTGAGGACCCTTCAAGAGATGCATGCACTGAACAAAGCAGACTTCTTGGCTGAGATGCAGAAGGAGTTTCAGGCACATGGTCTTAGACTGATTGATTTGAATGGCTCAAAGAGTGGAACACAACAGTTGGGTTTTGGATTGGATGGGAACTAAGCATGAGTTCACCACCCTACAATAGGTTCTCTATGCTTCAGACTGATGATACAAGTGTTGATCATCTCAATGCTTGTACACGAATTTGTTTAACATACATTGTTCTGTCATGCTCTCAGTCTGAAGTGAAGCCTCAAGTGCAACCAGTTACCCCTCTGGTCAAGAAAAAGGAATACATTTGGACAATGTTTGACATTACAAGTTTCCTTGAAATGAAACTTAAAATCAAAACAGTGGATATAGGAGCTGTCCTAGAAGTGGATGCTCTATTGGATTCAGGGGCTACTGGGTTATATGTCAACAAAGAATTTGTCAAGAAAAATAATGTAAAGACAAAAAAAAACTTGGAAAACCTATACCAGTCTACAATGTCAATGGATTGCTCAATCAAGGAGGATCTATTGAAGAAATGATTGCCTTCATTATGACTATTGATGGCCATACTGAATGCACTACCTTTGCAGTTTGCAACTTGGGCAAAAAGAATGTCCTTGTTGGTGAATCATGGTTGAAAATCCATAACCCTGAAATTGATTGGTTACAGGGAAAAATACATTTCACCAGATGTCCTTGCGGATGTGAAGTATGTCTTAAAGCTCATAGACAAGTATGGAGGTCAAACAAGAAGTTGATGAAGCAGCAAAATTGGGCTATACACCAAGAAGCTGAAGAATGGATTATAGCCAAAGATGAAGGAGATCAGATATTGATGGTTATGGTCAATCAAAAGGAAATGGAGGAATCCATTCAAAATATTAGCCAAGACCTCACCATTGAAGCAGATAGGAAAAAGCTGAAGAAGAATTTCAAAGATATAGTACCCAAAAAGCATATCATCATTTCAAATGGGTATTTGACAAAGAAGCCTTTGATTCTCTTCCACCAAGTTGTCCTTGGGATCATGTGATTGAACTTAAACCAGGTGCAAAACCATCTGCTGGTAAAGTCTACAATCTTTCTTTGGATGAACAAAAGCAGTTGGAGTTGTTCATAGAAGAAAATTCAAAAAGCAGTCATATTCATCCTTCAAAATCTCCCATGGCATCACCTTTCTTCTTTATCAAGAAGAAATCTGGAGATGTAAGACCCATTCAAGATTATTGCAACCTCAATGATATAATGATCAAGACCAGTTATCCACTTCCTTTCATTTCAGAATTGATTGATTGTCTTTGTGGAGCACAATATTTTACCAAGATGGATGTCCATTGGGGCTATAACAATGTCAGAATCAAAGATGGTGATGAATGGAAAGCAGCTTTTGTCACTAACAAGGGTTTATTCAAACCTCTTGTCATGTTCTTTGGTCTCTGCAATAGCCCTGCCACCTTCTAAACAATGATAAACCACTTGTTCCATGGTCTCATTTCCAAAGGGGTTGTTGTAGTTTATATGGATGACATCTTGATTTTCATGGCTACATTGGAAGAACATTGGAAGGTCACACAGGAAGTCCTTCAAATACTCACTGATAACAAACTTTATCTCAAACCAGAGAAATGCGAGTTTGAACAGACATCTATTGACTTCCTTTGTCTGAAGATCTCTTTTGACAAGATTGCCATGACCCAGTCAAGGTACAGGGTATCAAAGACTGGCCAATTCCACAGAACCTTCATGATGTTTGCTCATTCTTGGGATTCTGCAATTTCTATTGTTGCTTTATTCTTGGATTCTCCAATATTGCTAAACCCCTGAATGAGCTCATGCAGAAGGATGTCAAGTGGCATTGGGATGATGAACAACAGTTGGCATTCACTTGGTTACAGGATGCTGTGTGTTCTGAACCAGTTCTTGTGTTTCCAGATGAGCAGTATCCATTCAGAGTCAAAGTAGATAGTTCTGGCCTGTCTTCCATGTTGTCAAACTTCATCCCTATGTCAAGGATGTCATCATCAAAAGAGAAATCCATCCTCCCCCTCCTCCCATCATCAAGAATGGTGTTGAAGAATATGAAGTTGAATAAATTCTCAATAGTTGTCTCTCTCATGGTAAAGTTCAATATCTGGTCAAATGGAGTGACTACCCCACAGAAGAGAATTCTTGGAAACCTGCTTCAGTATTGATGGAAGATGTTCCTGATATGCTAAAGAGGTACCACAAAGAGAATCCTCAAGCAATACATTGAGTAGCCATTTATTCCCTTTACCAGACAGAACATTTGCCTGAATTGATGGCTCAACCACATTATGCTTGATGACTTCAAGAAGATATACCTCCCTCCACTCCACCAGTTCTTGATGAAGGATATGAGGAAATTCCCTTTGGCATTATTGAAGATGAAGATGACTTTACAGATGAAGATGATGATGGAGTTATTACACCCAAATCTTCTTCCATCATTCCTCTTTCTCCATCACTCTTTGCTGGCATCCCTTTCAAATCTATGGAAGGAGAAGATATTTGCCATGCATGTTCATCTCCATTCTTTGCTTGTCAAGACATCTCATCTTAAGAAGGGGGTATTTGTCAGGCCACTACTATTTCCTCTATTTTTTTCTTCATTTTTCCTATTTTTCTTACATTCATATCATCATAGATCTTATAATCACTCCTGATTTATCAAAGTGATTCTCATGGTCATGCATTCCATTTGTTCATCTTTATCAGCTGATGATGCACATGT
Organism: Albatrellus ellisii; assembly: GCA_003314395.1. Classification (NCBI taxonomy): domain Eukaryota; kingdom Fungi; phylum Basidiomycota; class Agaricomycetes; order Russulales; family Albatrellaceae; genus Albatrellus; species Albatrellus ellisii. Next base: position 8,675 of record QLPN01008536.1, read on the forward strand.
CATCCAATCTCCAATTGGCCTGTTCTATATTTAGTTATGACTCATTTCTCACTGTTACTGCAGAGTATCGCCAATCACTCCCACAGTTGCTGTTGTATGTGCAGGCTATGGAAAACAACAGCAACAATAATGTATATTGTGGAGACTGCATAGGAGAACCCTAGCAAGTAGTAAGTGGCTGGCAGTTGCATCTGCAGCAGAGTATAAGTGGTCACCAACACAGTAAGGTGAGATGATGTGGTTCAAGTATGCTGCAGGGTTGTGTTAAGTGGAAGATGGGGCAGTGATAAGTGGGGAGTACTCACTCAGACTGAGGGTAAGACATCTGAGGAGATATGTGGTGTGTAGTCCATCATATATAATGGTAGTTAAGTAGAGTTGGAGTGGAGTGTAAGTAATGGAATACAACAACTACTATAGTGGGAGGGATGCACATTGTTCTGGAGAAGTAAGTGGAGTGTGAAGTATTTGGACAAGTAGGTAGTCTGAGGAGATGAGGGAAGTGGGGAAGGAAAATGTCATGTGTACATGTGGTGGTGTAAGTAGTGTGTGTAAGTGAGTGAGAGCCAAACAAAAAATGTTGTTCTTGCAGAGGATCCTCAATAGCTGTGGAGCCTCAGTCAGCACTGACACATCCCTTCTATCATTAGGTATGACTTCATTACTTTACTTTCTCATTCTATGGCCTGAAACTGTGCTGCATGGTCTGTGCATATGATAGAGTACTATATATACCTAGGACTCCTAGTGGTTCATTCCCCAGTTCTGATCATCTGGGATATCTGCTAGTCTAAGTGTGATTGTCCTTTTGTTTCAGATTCTTCTTTGTTGTTTGGCTTTGACATAGCACCAGCCTCACACACCCAGTGCAAGGTACATGCTATGGCAGAATTACATCAGTTCAGACAGAAGATGTTCTCTGCCAATGCATACACTGCATGATTCAAGATCTTAGTGGCCAATGCTGAAATCAAAGATGACACAGCCCTCTGTGCATTCTATCAGCTGGGACTCAATAAGAACATTGCTGATCACATTTATATGATGGCCAACATGCTGATGACTCTCAACAAATGGGCCAAAATGGCCTCCCAATTTGACATGCAAATATGTACAGTGTATGTATTCCACTTCCTCCATTGCCACATTCACTGGACCCCACACTGCTTGAGACCCCAATGCAATGGACATTGATTGCTTAACTATGCTGCATATTGCTAAGCTCACAGCTGACAAGTGACAGCATCTTCTTGACTCCAGCAGGTGTTTTGCTTGCCACAAACCTGGCCATGTAGCATGCAACTGCCCTAACAAGGCAGTGCAAACCAAGTCACCTGCACCATCATGCCCTGCTTGGAAGAGACCATGCACCTGGTGTATTGATGAAGAGGCAACACCTAGTGTCATAGACCCACTGGCTTACATCCACAAGACCATGCACATGCCTTCCATCCAGATTGAAGAGGTCCTGTTGGGTGATGATGGACCAATCATGGCCACCATGTCTGTCCACACATGCATTCAGCATTTACTAGCACAACTACCTATTGATGAGTGGTCTGTTTGTGCTGAATTGTTAAAAGAGGATTTTTGAGGAGGTCTATATCTACTGTGTGGTATCAGACCCTTGTTTCCAAATTCTGTAATACTAGTGAAACTGTCAAAGCTACTGAAAATAGTTTTTATTTGTCAGTCACACTTCAAACAGGAAATCACAGTACTCAAATTCCAGCACTAATTGATAGTGGAGCAACTTCCAATATCACTAGCCAGAACACTGCCAAGGACACCAAATTACCAGTCTATATGCTTTCAAAACCAATTATAATGTGAAATGCTGATAATTCAAGCAACAAATTTGGTATGATTTGTCAATATATCAAATGTATTCTTAAAATTGGCAAACACACTGAACTACTAAAAGTGTTTATTGCTGATATTGGTATGGATCAAATGCTTTTAGGACATTCATGGTTAAAACAAAATAGCCCCACAATTGATTGGAAAAGAAATACAATCTCTTTCCCCCATGAATACATAAAATGCACTTCTCAATCTATGGATCTAGCTGCAGCTAACCATACAGATCAACAAGATCTTGACAGTCAATTACTGCCCAAATATGCTCAATTTTGAGATGTGTTTGAAGAAGACATGTCCAAATCTCTTCCTACCAGGAGTAAATGGGACCATGCTATTGATCTTCTTCCAAATGCCCCTACAGAACAGAATTGCAAGTATATCCTCTTAACCTTGCTGAAAAAAAACATCTAGATGAATTTCTAGATGATATGATGCAGCAAGGGTATATCTGTCCCTCTCAATCACCATTCACATCTCCTTTCTTTTTTCTTTTTTGTCAAGAAAAAGGATGGAAAACTACAGCCAGTACAAGATTATCATTGTCTTAATGCCCTCATGGTCTATAATCAATATCCCTTACCACTGATCTTGGATATTATAGGCAAACTATGCCACACCAAGTATTTCACCAAGTTTGATGTGTGCTAGGGCTACAACAACATGTGAATCAAGAAAGGCAACAAATGGAAAGCCACATTCAAAACCAATTGGGGATTATTTGAGCCACTAGTCATGTTCTTTGGTCTCACCAACTCACTAGCTACATTCCAAAATATGATGAATGACATGAATGATGAATGACATCTTTGCAGATCTTATTGAGACAGGTCAAGTATTCATTTACATGGACAATATTCTAATTGCTACTCTTGACCTAGACAAACATTGCCACCTTGTTACAGAGGTTTTGAAAAGGTTATGAAAACACCATCTATTCCTCAAACCCTCCAAATGTGGATTTCACAAAGGAGGGGTGGAATATTTGGGCATACATGTCAAAGCCAACATGGTCATGGTGGACCCAATCAAATTACATTGTATTGCCAAGTGGCCAATTCCATGAAATCTCAAGGAAGTCTGAGGGTTTCCCAGATTGAGGAGTTTCTACCATCATTTTATTCACCATTTTTCCCATCTTGCTCATCCATTGAATGACTTAACAAAAAAAGATGTTTCTTGGCTTTGGGGTAAACTCAAACAATGTTTTACTTCTGCTCCAGTACTGACTCAACCTGATGTTACTCAGCCTTTCAGGTTAGAATGTGACATATCTCAATTTGCCCATGGAGCCATATTATCCCAAAGGAAAGACAATCAACAATGGCATCTGATTGCATTTCTCTCAAAGTCATTCAATGAAGTGGAATGCAATTATGATATCTACAATTGGGAACTGCTCTCAATTATCAGAGTGCTAGAAGGATGGCATCATTTTCTAGAAGGATCACCTCACATGATCAAAATTCTCTCCAATCATAAAAATCTAGAAATCTTCAGGGATGCCCATAAACTCTCCAGATGACAAGCTTATTGGGCCTTATTTCTAACTCATTTTCATTTTACTATCACTCATATTTCAGGGACTCAAATGGGGAAGTCTGACATTTTATCTAGGTGACCTGATCATGACAAAGGAGAACATGGATTGTGTGTTACTCCCTTCAACCCTTTTTACTAAAGCTGTAACTATGTTATTTAGTGACAAAACATTGATATCACAGATCCATCAAGTGCAACAAATAGATAACAAGATATCCCTTATCATTCAAACCCTTCAAGCACCAAAACCTAGCTCTCTCCAGAAAAATCTCTAACAACATTGGGAAGTTTCTGATGGACTAATTTTCTATTCCTCTGGTCTCTATATTCCCCCAGACCAAACCCTTTGACAATCTATCCTGAGGTGTCTTCATGATCTCCCATCTGCAGGTCACTTCTAAGAGTGACCTATTGGACAGTCTTAGGGAAGGTCTGATATAATAATACCCCTGGTAACAAGGTAGTTGATACATGCTTGATAAGTGTAGTAACTGTTCCTGATGATGATGAAGAGAGGGATCAACAAAATAGCAATGAGGATGATACCACTGATGACTACATGAGGATCCAGTGTGATGAATTTAGGATGTTTTTAGCAACACTTAGAGTGACTTAGAGATCTTAGACTTAGTTCTTAGAAGTGAAGTAAGTTTGTAGCAAGCTTAGGTCAAGCACAGTATAGGAGAATTCATAGATTGTGAAGTTGACAAGACTGGGGTTTAAGACCACCAGTCTCTCAACTATTTATACAAAACTAGAGTGTGAAAGATAGTACCATGAGTATGGTTCATGGATTAATGATGATTGTGCAGCAATCAACAAGATCACATGACCTAATATGCATCTGTAGGTATAGTAAGTGGTTCAGCCACAGGCACAAAATGAACAAGATGTAAACAAAGATAAATAGAGATGAGAGAGGATGAGTCCTTGCTAATTGTATAGTAATAGTCCTTAGCAAGTAGATGTAAATAAATAAAGAAAGATAAAAGGAAAAGATAAGTCTAGTATAGTACTTGGAGCTAAGCTCACACTTAAGTATGTAAATACTTAAGTACTATAAAAGAGAAAGGGAAAATGAGTCCTTACTAAGTAAAGTGGAGCTTGTGAGGTGCATGCTAAGGCAGCAAGGTCACAACTGGAATGGAGGGGGATTGGCAAAAGGATGAGACAATACACCTTAAGAAGAGTCATGCTGTATAGCAGATATCTCAGATGTATAAAGCTAAAGAGCTATCTACTACATGAGAGTTCTTATATACTACAGAGATTGGCACACAGACCATGTGCTGTCACTGTAGGGCAGGTGTATGTAAATTAGATGCACAGCATCTGTGAGAAGTATCAATAAGCAATGTGCAGCATTGCACTGCATCAGTAAGCATCTGTGGGAAATGTGGTCATAATTGTATAGTAAGTGGCCCGATGACTGAATGAGTATGAGTCATAGATAACCATGATAAGATCTACTAATGATCTGATAAGAT
>QLPN01008544.1:0-10198 GCA_003314395.1 Albatrellus ellisii
GTCATGTCAAATTCATGTTCAAATCTGGCCACAGCTTCCCATTGTGCTTCAAATACTGTGGAGTGTAGCTCCATGAGATGTGCTTGTTGCTTCTGTAGTGCAATTGCCCTTTGAGAGATAAGATCAGTGGTGGATAAAACAGAGTCTGGTGGCAGGATGAGATATGTAGCTTCTGTGATATTGAGGGGTAGGATAGGGTGGGTGCCAGTAACAGCAGAATAGGGGGAACACCCCATGTGTCCACAAATGGTAACACAGTCAGCCCAAAACATGGAGTATGCAACCTGAGACCATTTCAACTGGTCACCATCTGCAGCCTTTAACAAAGCCTGGCACACATTGAAATGTGGATGTTTGACAATGCCATTGGCACATGAATTGTAACCAGAAATGCATATATGCTGGATGTGATACTGCTGCACCAAATAATCAAGTCCTTTGACATACAGTGTGCCATTGTCTGACACAATGTCTGTAAGTGCCCCACAGCAACAGAGGACATCTTCAAATATCCAGTTGCCAAGGGACTTTGCCATCTCAGAGCACAGCATGCAAAACTATGGATAATGCATGAGTGAGCAATGTCCTTGTGCAATATACTTATATTCACCAGATGGAGACATGTGCATGGAATCCATGTACATTTTGGCAAATAAGGGCACCAGCATTGCAACTGTCAGAGGCAGCAAGACATTCCTAATCTGCCACAGTTGACAGATATGGCACATCCACACAAACCAGGCTACATCTCATGGCAATTGAGGCCACCAAAAGTGTTCATGGCTTAATGTGTGCATTGCATAAATACCCTGATGACTGATATCATTGTGTGCAGACTGCAGGATGGGTAATTGCTCCTCATAAAAGAGGACTGCCTTGTGCTTGCCATGCAGGTCTTTTTGCCAGAGCCAGCCTGTGACCATGAAAAATTCAGTACAATAGCATATGAATCTCACATACTGTGCATCATTGATATCGACAGGGCACTGTAAGTCTTCCAGCCATGCACAAACAGCAAGAAGCCACTCATCCTGTCACAGTGCTGCAGCATTACATGCGATCAGGTCTGTAGGTGCATTTTTGCCATCTGGTTGTGATACTGTATCACTTTCTGCTGGAGAGCTTGATACACTGTTAGCCAACATGGTGAGAAATTGGGAAGTAGTGTGGAGATGCAGGAATGGTGGGTTAATAATATGCATGAAACTGTAAAAGCAGTTGATCTATTTGTCAAATTCCTCTTCATCATCAGCTTCAGGAGTATTGCCAGGCTGTGAAGGCCTCTGTGACAGTCCATCTGGGCCATGGATTGCACCAGGTATGTGCACAAGTGTGAAGTGAAGTGCAAGGATACTGATAATCCACCAATTAATGCTTGCCAAAGGTGTGAGGTCTGGGTTGGTTAGCATGCCTTTTATATACTGGGCATCAACTTCAACAAAGATGTTTCAAATACCTATGAGGTAGAGTTTTAATGTGTGCAGGGCACAGAATAAGCCATAGATCTTGAGCTTGGTTTGCAAAAAGTGTGACTCTTGATCATTAAGCATTATTGAGCTGAAACACATGAAATAGCATTGCCCAGAGTTCTCTGAATCTTCCTGGCTGAGGATAAAGCTGACCACAATATATGAGGTGTCAACTGAGAGGATAACAGGCATGGGCAAATGATAGTTGATGGGTCTGAGCATAGGTGATGAGAGAATAGCTTGTTTGAGATCTTCTTGCACTGCTAGCTGCTCTGGACCAAAGATGAAGGGTTGGAGTTTATGAGTAAGCATGGTGAGAGTGTGAGTGTGACATGTGAAATTGTGAATAAAGATGTAAAGGATGCTGACAGTGCTGAGGAATGCACAAACATCAGAGAGGTCATGACAAGGACCCCAACTGGATATTTTCACAACATGTGATTCTTCAGGAATACAACCTTCTGGAGTACAACAATGTCCCACAACATTGAAGTCTGGAGTGCAGAGCACCATCTTATGCCCTGAGAATGTGCCTCCAGTGTGCTTCACTCACTGGACTATGCAGTTTAGATTTTGGAAATGCTCCCAAATGAAGCATCAGATGCCAGGATTTTGAGGAATCATTTTGTATTTACCATCAGCATTGTGGTAATTGGTGTCAGGACATTTCACCAGCCAATAAATGGTACTCTGACATGCGGGATTTCAGACTGTAAAATGTGAGTAATGTCTTCATGGAGAATAGGGACAGAATTCATCCACCCCATTGGAAGGGTGATGAGACATAGCATGCCAAACAGTGACTGGAATGTGGTTAGATCCCATGATGATTCCACAAGTGATCACTCATCATAGCTGACATATAGATCCAATGTTGTGCCACAAACATGACCCACAAATTGTTTGGTGAGAAGGTCTGTGAACAGGGGCATGCTGGAGTATTGGATCATCACTGCATTGAGTGGCTTGAGACTGCACAATCTAAAGACTGGTACCATCCTTTTTGACAACACAAAACCAGTGAGATTGGTATGATGAGTTGGACAGCTCATAGACACTGGCCACAATCTTTTTGGTAATAAGGTGACATACTTCATTGTAGATACCCAGTGGAATGGGAATGTTGTACTGTACCCAAGGCTTGTATTCTATGATGGGGATTTCAACAGGTGGGAAGAAGTCTTCCCAGAAATGCCCTCACTCAGAATCATCCCAAGCAAAACCCAAGTGTGATGCATGAGATCACATTCAGTGGGCCAAAGGAAGTTGCCTTCATGTGCTCTGTCTATGATATCTCTTTGTTTGTTAGTATAGCATCTGACTGGAATAAATGGTGGAGGATTTGGTAAAAGTATAGGAATAGATGTGAGGGGATCACCACATATATCATGAATAATGCAAAAGCATGACAGGAGATCAGCCATAACTGGGTGCACTTTCTTCACTACCAGCTTGTACTTTCTCTTCCCATACACAGCAATGGTGGAGTCTGAAGAGTCAAGAAAGGCAGAAGCTGGAAGTGTAGATGGAGTGGGACTTGTAGTGTAAAGGTGAAAAATGGGAACAGGATTGTTGCAAATAAATGTGTTGGTATTCTTGCAATCTCCCTGACATGTGGTCAGATCCTCAAATTGCAAAAACCCAATACTTCTTTTTGGCAAAACTGGAATCAATGGGACCCATGTAGTAGCATAAGTACAGTCACTGATAACCCCATGTTGGGATCATGGATTGTGATCATCTGGTCCTCATTACCAAAGTTGCACATGACACTTTGCATTAACATATTGAATGGCCACCTGAGTAGGATGTTATATGTGGGACTGTTGATGATGTGAACCTGCAAATATAGTGTGATGTCTTTATATAAAAATGGCACATTACAGGCAAGCCAAGTGACCTGTCAACCTCACCATTTGCCAACTGCATATTTAAGACCACACTTGGGTCATAAATTAGTCCGAGCAAATGGCAAACCTCTTCTGCCATCATGACCACTTGGCACCCTGGATCAATTATGCTTTCAATTTGTTGATTGTTGTTGACCAGTGGCAATATGGAATGCAGCAACACTGACTCTTTCATGACTATGAGTGAGTCTGGCAGCTGGCCAGGCAGAAGCTCATGAAGATACACTTTGTATGGGTCAGGGACAATGATAGGCTTGCTGCACTGACTAGATGTGACAGCTTCTTCAAATTTGTGTGGCATATCATGTGCTAGGTGACAAACCTTGTCATTGGAGATGGTCTGAGTGTAGCTATTGATGATGTCATTTTTGTCATTGTCCTCTATAATTTGCAGCTGCCATGGAGATAGGGTTGATGGGAACTTTCTTCACTGTCATTGCCTCCTGAGCTTGGTAGCAGACTTCTGGGGCAATAGAGTAGAGCTGACAATGGGTGATGGTTATCAGCATTTCCATAGTGTGTTGGAAGACTTCTGCTGCATGAGCTTTGTCATGAATCAGCAGATCTACACAGTATGCGTTGTTGGGTCTTCTCTGTGCAGGCACAACATGTGATGACATGGGATTGGTGGACACAGGCACAGGAATGGTTGCATCTCAAGCCTGGGCAAAAGGGTGAGCAGTTGGACCATTATCATTACAGGCTGCCACGTGAGTAGTCTCAGCCTGAGGAGGTGTTGACTCCTGAGTCACCTGTGGTACACATGAGTTAGACTGTCAAGGCAGAGGTACTTCCTGTGCATCACATGAATTGTCACCTGACACCAAAGTCTCTTCTGCACACTGCTGTCATGTCCTGATGGTAGGCTGGAAGGGTACCTGTGTGCAACACAAGTTATACAACTCACACTCTAGATTTGTGATACACTCATCCTTCAACAGCCAATATGAACTGGTGCCATTGCTACTGATGGTGTGGTCATTCATCACCTGCACATTGAGCATCATCTGACTGGCACTGACATTTCCTGGATTTCGGCAATGCCACTCATTGACACAGTCACACAACCATCATCCTGTGATGCCTCTAGGTATGAAGATCCCTGTAGGCAGAATGACTTTTCCATCAGCATTACAACTAATCTTACCCTGTGTGATGTAGTCATTGACAACCAAGCACTTGCATATATAGTGATTCATCTCACCACAGAAATTGCACATGTTACTGTTTTTGCATGGCAGTGTGGTACCTTGCTGTTGTGGACATGTCATGCATTGGGACTTGAGTGCTCTGGTGATCACCTGAGCCCAAGTGTCCATATCCAGTACTCTGGGCAGTTCTATTTTAATATTAGTAGCAGGTGGTGAGGTAGTAGAAGTAGTCATGGATGGTGCCATGCCTGTCATGTGAATCACCAACATCATGTCATGAAGTACATAGCATGCTGCAGCCTCTATATCCTTGAGTGGGTACAAATTCTCATGATCATGCTGTGGCAGGACAATCTGTAAATGTAGAGCAATGTGTTCCCACAGACTAGGTGGGAAGCCTTCAGCATAGCAGTTACCCTGCTCATATTCTGAGAGTCACTGGGTGCTCTGCAGGAAACCTGCGATGACTACAAACTGGCAGTGATAATCAGCAAAGTTGCCTAGTGACTGCACATCCAAGAGTCTATGTTCTTGGATGAGGAAGGATAGATCTGTGTGGGTCCACTTTCAAGTGACCTTGGACCCAGGGTATTATTCATATATCTCCACTTTGAAGTCTTCATATGTTTTAGTGGTGTCTTTGTATGTCAGCAGCATTGCCCAGAGGTCCTGGACATCTACATTGACATAGCATCATGTGTGAATTTTATGCATTTGGTTGTCTTGAATTTGTGTGAGGTCAAAGTGGAATTTGAGATCTTCAAAATATTGTCAGAGGTTGTGGGGGCACTTTGGGTCAAATTTCAGTGCAGTTCTGTCACCTCATGTGGGCATCATGTACTGAGTTGCCATTGGTGTGATATGAGGTGGTGTATGTGAGAGGGATTGGTGATTTATTTGGTGTGATGGGGTCAGGGTGATAGTCAAGATCAAAGGTGATGATAAAGCACTGGACACCAAGAAGAATGATGAGTCTACAGGAGATGAAGCATGTGGGGTAATAATTAGCTCTTCTTCTGTGAGCAGAGAATGTGTGGAAGGTGGTGAATAATGCAATGGGCTGGCAAATTGTTCAAGTTCATCTCATAGCGCTTCAATTGTCAGCAAGCTTGTACATCTTCATGAACAAAGGTTGTAGTGGTGTCTAGATGTAATCTTGACTTGCAGCCCCTCACAGTGGGCTCCAATATGATATGTGCTGTGCCAGGCTGAAGGGCAATATCAACCACAACCACAACAACTGCTGGAGGGCACAAGTTGTAAGGTTCTCTAGACACCAAGGTAGAGAGAGTTAGTAGTTAAGAGTGATATGCACAATAGCACAACACAACTGGGGCAACAAACAGGCAATATGACATGATGAAGAGAATGCAATGTGATGTAAGGGAGAACACTGTAGAGAATGCAACACAATGGAGACAAGATGCAATGCAATGGGGAACACAATGCAATAATAGATGCAACCTACAGGGAATGTGTGCTTTCTTGATAATGAGACATGCAGAGGGAAGGCCAGAATGTGCTTTTAAACAAATGGACTCAGGTGAGGAGGAGAAGTCAAATTGTGGGCAGGGGAGATCTGTTGTTTCTGACAGATGATGTGCCATTTAAATACACATCTAGCTCCAAGACTAGAGCACAACAAAACAAAACAGAAGATTTACAACATAGGGTTGATCATAGGGATATTTGCAATGAAGTGGAGTCTGGACATGAACAATTAAAGTATCATGCTATATGGATGAGCAAAATAGGAAAAGCATTGATTGCACCAAATGCTGACTTTGTGACTTGTGACTCCATGGACCACATCTTGGCCTATACAACTTATCAATCCTGCTCCTCATAGGCCAAACCCAGTCCTATAGTCCAACACCTAAACAAATGCACAATTATACAGCTACAGATGATTGTCATGTGCAGCACATTTATATTGCTGCATTCACCTGATGTTGCTGATAGTCATTTTCCAGCTTTACATGCATGTGATGCTCATCAGCAGATATCCCAGATATATAGTCAGTAAAGTAAGACAAGAAAGACTAGAGGCTACTGCACCTAGTGGATATCCCAGATGATCAGAACTGGGGATAAAATGCTAAGTGGACTATTGTATTTATAGTACTGGAATCAGTGCACAGACCATGCTATACACTATAGGGCTGGAATATAAGAACAAAAAGAGATGAGGTCATAGCTAATAATAGAAAGGATGCGTCAGTGCTGTACAATAAGTGCAGCAACAGTGAGAAAAGGAGTCATAACTACTTTGTAAGCAGGCCAATAAAGATGAACAAATGGAATGCATGACTGTGAGAATTGCTTTGATAGATCAGGAGCAATTGTAAGATCTATGATGATAGGAATATAAGAAAAATAGGAAAAATGAAGAGAAAAATAGAGAGAATAGTAGCAGCCTGACATGCACAGCATGTGTGAGAATGATCTGTAAGTAATGTGCAGCATTGCACAGTTGTCATGAGAATATGTGTCATAGTTAATTAGTAATCAGCCTGATGATGAATCATGAAGGAGTCATAGATTATTTTGAGAGATCTAATCAGATGAGATAATATGTGATGTAGATCTCAAGTGATAAGATAAAAGAAAATCAGGAAAATGAAGAGAAAAATAACACATCCTGATAGACAGTGTCCACACTGCTAAGAGTGGCCTATTGGATGGTCTTAGGGAAGGTCTGATATAATAACACCCCTGGTAACAAGGTAGTTGATATGCATTTGATAAGCATAGTGACCATTCCTGATGATGATGAAAAGAGGGATCAACAAGATAGTGATGAGGATGATACTGCCAATGACTAAACAAGGATCCAGTGTGACAAGTTTAGGATGTCTTAGCAATGCTTAGTGACTTTGAGATCTTAGACTTAGTTCTTTAGAAGTGAAGTGAGTTTGTAGTGAGCTTAGGTCAAGTGCAGTATAGGAGAAATCCCTAGATTGTGAAGTTGACAAGACTGGGGCTTAAGAGTGCCAGTCTTTCAACTACTTATACAAATCCAGAGTGCTAAAGATAGTACAAGTACATAAGGTTCATGGATCAACAATGATTGCACAGCAATCAACAAAGTCATATGACCTATAATGCATCCATGAATATAGTAAGTGGCTCAGCCATAAGTGCAAAATGAACAAGAGATAAACAAAGATGAGAAAGAGGAGTCCTTGCTAATTGTATAGTAATAGTCCTTAGCAAGTGAATGTGAATAAATAAAGAATGATAGAAAGGAAAAGGTAAGCCTTTATAGTACTTGGAGCTAAGCTCACACTTAAGTATGTAAATACTTAAGTACTATAGAGAGAAAAGGAAGATGAGTCCTTACTAAGTAAAGTGGGGCTGAGCTCACACTTATTGTAATAATACTATGCTTTACTAGTAAGTAAGATAAAAAGAAAAAGAAAAAAAGAAAAAACCATTATGAGGTGTGTGTGCAGGATATAGGAGACAACTGCTATGATGATGAATGACATTGCAAATATATAGGAAGTGGCTAACAGCCAGAGAGTCAGAGGCAGACACATCTGCAGCAGAGTGTGTAAGTGATCACCAGCACAGGAACATGCAGTGACATGGTTCAAGTACACTGCAGGGTTGGTATGAGGGAGTATAGGAGTGGGTTTGAGAAAGGTACTCACTCAGACTGGGTGTGAGACATCTGAGGAGTATGTATGTAATGTGCCCATGTTATATACTGTGTCATGATAGAGTTATAGCAGAGAGTAAAGTGTATAAGAACAAGGACTACCTAATGAGGTGCAGTGCATGTTGTACAGAGTATGAAGTGGAGTGGGTAGTCCAAGGAATTAGAAGGTGAAGTGTGTTATGTGTGATGTATGTTAAGTATATTTGTGAATTGTGATGGAGTGAAGTCGAACGAAAATATGGTATGTACAGGAACATTTCAACATGAGGTGCCAAAGCAAGTGCCTTGTAACACACACACACACACACACACACACACACACACTATCTCACTGCAGACATGTCTGCTATCACTTCCCCATTGATAAAACACAATGAACTGCGCAGCAGTTACCTAGGTTGGGTTACTCTGTTCAAAGAGGACAAAAGGGCGATGGTAGGTAGAAGCTGGGCAAAAGCCTGAGAAGAAGGAATGCCAACATCAATATAGCAAAGTAGAGATAGACAAAGAGTGTAATGCTATCCATGATGAGGGGAGTAGGTAGAGGATAACCAACTGTAGAGCAATGTCCCAGACCCAGACTCTAAATACCTAAGTACATGGTGCACAGACCAGGAGAGATAAGACCTACAGCATGTGCAGACCATGTATGACTGTTACGAGGCACTTGCTTTGGCACCTCGTAACGCGTTTCTTTTCTTTTCTTCTTTTTTCTTTCTTACTTACTAGTAAAGTGTAGTATTATTACTCCAAGTGTGAGCTTAGCTCCACTTTACTTAGTAAGGACTTATCCCTTTCTTTTCTCTTTTATAGTACTTAAGTATTTACATACTTAAGTGTGAGCATAGCTCCAAGTACTATATTAAGACTTATCTTTTTCTCTTTATCTTTCTTTATTTATTATAACATTTACCTGCTAAGGACTATTACTATACAATTAGCAAGGACTCCCCTTTCTCGTCTTTATTTACATTTGTTTATCTCATGATTCGTTTCGCACTTGTGGCTGAACCACCTACATCACATAGACATGTACTTACTGCGCATTACTGTGCATTATCGTTTACTTACTGCGCAATACTGCGCAATACTGCGCAACTTTACTATACTTAGATCTCCAGTTATGTATAAATAGTTGACAAACTGGCGGTCTTAAAACCCCAGTCTTGTCAACTTCGCAATCTAGGGAATCTTCCTTATACTGTGCTTGATCTAAGCTTGTTAATCATTCGCTTCACTCTCTTAGAACTAAGTCTAAGAACTCTAAGTCACTCAAACGTCACTAGACATCTTACACTCGTCACTCTGGATCTTCATATCGTTATTGGTGGAATTATCCTCATAACCATATCATCAGTCCCATTCTTCATCATCATCAGGAACCTCTATTACGTTCATCAAGCCAATATCCAAACCTTGGTTACCAGGAGTAATATTTCAGACCTTCCCTAAGACCGTCCAATAGGCCGCTCTTAGCAATGACAGAGTGTGTAAGTAAATTAACACAAGGTAGTCATGTGGTAAGGAAGTGCACAGCAGATGACCGAAAGGGAAAAATCATCACCCATTAGGGGCTCTATATATCTGTACCATTGCCTATAACTTCCTAAGACTTGCCTGCCGAAACCTGCATTCACACTACTGATGTAATGGTGCTCAGAACTGCAGGAACACATGAGGAAAAGGGAAGAATAACCAGTATACTGGTGCTCTGGAGTGCAGAAACATGGAAGAGGGAGAACATCAGAAGTGTTATTCAATCAAGTACAAAGCTGCAGTATAAGTACAAACTGAGACTGCATGTATCCTAGTGGCTGAGTGTGTGTGACATAGTATAGTAAGCATAAGTAAAGCATAAGAAAGTTCAACAATAACCAGTGGACTGCTAAGAGCAGCTTATTGGATGATCTTAGGGATTGGTTAACAGTGATGGTCCTTAGCAATGATATAATAAATAAAGACAGAGAGAAGAAAAGGATAAAAGGTGCTTTACCATACTTGGAG
>QLPN01008557.1:0-38796 GCA_003314395.1 Albatrellus ellisii
CTGCATGTTGTAGGGAAGTTGAAGTATTTTATGTGAGTTGAGGATGAATGAAAGAAAGGAAAAGAGCGCACGACGTCTATCTGCCGGTGCATGCCAGTGCGGCTTCCCAAGCCCAAGCCAGGTGGGCACAGCACAGTGCGCGCGCGCAGGAGGAATGTGCAGCTCACTGCGCAGCGGCAGCATGGGCAATGTGGTGGCCGCGCTGTTCGTATGGCGGCGGCGCGGGTGGTAGGGGACCGCGCACTGTTGATAGTGGCCGCGCGCAGGTGGGCATAGGGAAAGGGACGTACCAGTTGCCCGCGTCGTCTTGTGTGGACGCGGGCAGTGAGCCAGCGAGCTGCCGCGCCGTGCCAGTACGGCGGCGGCGCGGGCGGGCGTGCATGTGGGCGCAGGGTCAACGGCAGTGAGCGCGTGGGCAGGGAAGGAGAGACACACCAATTGCCCGTGTCGTCTTGAGTGGACGCGGGCAGGGCGGGCAGGCAAGTTGCCACGCTGTGCTGGCACAGCAGCGGCGTGGGTGGGCAGGTGGTGGCCGCGCGCTGATCGTACAGCGGCAGCGCGGCGGATAGGGGGCAGCGTGCTGTTGAGACAGCGGTGACGCGGGCGGGGCGGACGGGCACATTGTTGCGCTGTGCTGGCATGGCGGCAGTGTGTGTGAGGAAGTCCATAATCTTGAAAATCAAAATCAAAATTACCATAAACTTCTAATAGCTTTATATATTCAGTAGTGGCCGTGCTGTATTGACACAGCGGCGGTGTGGCCAGGATGGTAGTGGCCGCGCGCTGTCCGTACAGCAGTGGCGCGGATGGGTAGGGGGCCGCGCACTGTTGAGACAGCGGGGACTTGGGCGCGCGGGTGGGCACAGGAGGGCAGACGTACCAATCGCCCGCGTCATCTTGAGTGGACGCGGTCGGGGTGGGCAGGTAAGTTGCCGCGCCGTGCTGGTACGGCGACCGCATGAGCGAGGAGGTGGTGGCCGCGCTGTATTGCCATGGCACGGCGGCGGCATGGGTGGCCAGGTGGTGGCCACCCACTGTCGGTACAGCGGCAGTGCAGGTGGGGAGGTGGTGGCCGCGGGCGCGTATGTGGGTGCAGCGTCCTGAGGTGCAGGCAGGTGGTAGGTGAGTAAGTAAGCAAAACTGTATGTGAGAGAAGACGCACCAATGGCCCGTGTCGTCTTGAGTGGACACGGGCAGCCCGCCGTAAAGTTCTCTGAGGGTGGGATACCGCCGCGCCCCGCGAGCCCGCGCACCTGCAAGTACTGCACCAGCGCGTCCTGATACTCGCGTGCACTGCCCGTGCCGACCAGCTGGTGCCCAACCACCGCAGGTCCGCCTCTTGCGCGCGCAGGTGGGTGAGCAGCGCGGCACGCGGCGAGAGCGCCTCCACTCGCGGATTCAACGAAGTCAGCTCTGCGACCGTGTGCGCGACGAACAGCACCTGCGCAGTGCTGCAGAGCGTGCTCATGATGAAGATGGGTGCGCCGATGATGTACAGCGCACCGGGCGGGTATGCCGCGTCAAGCGAGAGCACATACCGGAATAGCGGGCAGATGTAGCGCAGATTCGTGCGCAGGCGCAGCGCGTCTGCATCCTCTCCCTCACCCCCGGTCTCATTCTGATCTGCAGTGCCGTCGTGGTGCTCATACTCTGCCGAGTCACCACACTGGAGTGGCACGACGTTGAGGTGGCCGGCGGCCATGAGGAATGGCATGTGGTACTTATACCCCGTGGCTAGCACGACCGTGTCGATGTGCGCGAGTGCCGTGCCATCCTCGAATACGACCGCATAATAATATAGATTATAGATGCCTCTCGACTAGATCTAAAGCGTGCACAACTACCCGCTAACCATTGTCATCATCTAGGTCCCTCCTCTAACTCAAATTTATCAAATGCCCTATTCCTCTTCTCCTCCAACCTCTTGCCTAGTTCCACGCGCTCCACGTCCTTTAAGATCCCCACCAGAAGCCTCGCTGCTACCACATCGTCCCTCACAAAAAATGCCTTGATCAGCATTTTGTACAGTGGGCGCACGTGCCTGATGAATGAGAGCGGGCTTTGCGGCATCGGCAGCCCCAGGCCTGCCACTGCTGCGTCAGGTGCCGACGATGCGAACGGCAGCGCGCCAGAAGAGTAGTGGGGAGCCGCAGGGTACCCTTCCCGCACGAGATAGTCAAACAACGCACGCAACCGTGCGCTGTTGAATCCAACATGCCAGCGCAGCGCAGCCTTAAGCACGATGTTGGTCGTCACGCGGTCTGGGACAAATTTGTGCACCTGGACGAGCTTGTTCAGAGTCCACAACGCGCGGCGTAAACCGGAGGCACTGCTACATGGCCTTCGCATCATCGTGCCATGTAAAATCGCATTCCCGAGTCCCGTCTGCAATGCCACGTCGTGCGACCTCGCCAGATGCGCATACACGCGCTTCGCAGATACGAGCCCGCGCGCATGCACCATCATATTCAGGTCGTACAATAATACTGCCGGTTCCCCCTGCTGGATCCGCGACTGCACCCTGTGTAGCCGGAAAGCCGATAGGCGATGTGCTGAGTATCTTCCCAACCGGCTGAGATGCACCAATGCTGCGGCCAACGACCGATCGTCCTGACTTCCTCCTATGAAGGCGGCGACATCGCTAGCACCGGCTCGAGCGGACCTGATGAGGACCTGACGACGCCATGCCTCGGCATGTCGCGGATACATCAACGCAACGCCCTTGACTAGCGATGCGCTCTTCCGGAACTGACTATGTGAAAGCAGGGAACGAAGGAAAATGTCGATGACCTTTGAATTGAAGTACATAGCATCCTTGGCGCGAATGCAATTGAAAGCAGCAATAGCAGCAGAGGCCTGATTAGACTTGATCAATGCTATGAGAGCGAATGATATCCGATCGTGGAAGGCGCGGGGTGGAGATGCATACGGCAACAAGTCTTGAAAAGCAGCTCCAATGATCCTCGCAAGCTCCAAATTGAGATAGTGGTTCCCTTCCTTCGCTAAAGGAAGTAATAACGCTCCCAGCAACTGCAGTCCATCGTGTCCCGAGAACTGAGGATACCGCATCAACAGCGAAACAGCTAAATCGATCTGTCCCTTGTTAATCAGCGCCACACAGAACCGACCAACGACGTTAGAAGAGAGGTCGAGATATCGCAGCCACAAGTTGAAGATGTCGTGCGCTACGACTGGATTCAGCATTGCGAGACGCCTCAGAATATTGTCAATAAGGAAAGGTCGCCACTGAGGAAAGGAAGCGTAATGTGGAAGCGAATGAACGATTTCTTCCCAGGCCGTGTACCCACACATGACTGACGCGACGATATACTCCACCGCCAGTAGCTGTACTTGCAACTTTGCAAAATCGTCTCCTAAATCGAACCTCCAGAAACCAGTATTGCAGAGACGCAGACATTGGCGCCGGAGCTGATCGTCCCGCTTTGTGGCAGCGAAGTGAAAAAAGGAAGCGATTATTGGTCGTACGATTGCGGCGTGCACGACGGGGTCGTTGTCGACGAGAAAAGACCACGTCTGCCATAGTGTGCGAATGAAGACATCGACATCGCTCGCGGAATCTTGAGGGTCTAAGATGCGCTCAGAGACGGTAACCATGGTCACCAGTCTGAAGTCGACAACACTGAGCTTGTCATTGTCAGTGACAGCAAGCCCCAGGGGAGACAGCGCGGTAGCGGACGGAGAGTTGGCGAGGGCAATGAGAACGAGGTTGCACCAGCTTTTGGAGTTTGAGATGTCGGGGGAGAACATGTCCCACGCCTGCAGGACGGCCCACTTGCGGATGGACATTTGAGCGGGTGTGCCGACCTTAGATATAGAACGCTGTGGAAAGATTACAGCTGAGACTTGTCGTGCGAGGTCCGCTGCACTGATGCTAAACGATGGGTCATATTGGATTGCATGGCCATCGCCCTCGCAATCCTCGTATGATTGACCCGGAGGGATCTCGGGCGGAAAGGTTAATCGCCGCCGAACCATAGCGATCAACTTGTTCTGTACTGAGGCAGGCAAATGGACAACACTCAAAATGAGGCTGTACAGGACATCCAACAGTTCCAAAGGGCAATACGTGAGCTTGCTGAGCAACTCGCAGAGCCACCCCGCGGCCTCAATTGACGCACTGGTCCGCTTCAGTGAAAGAAGAGTCCGGATATAAGGGAGATGGAAGTTCACATTCGTTCGGGAGAACTCGCGATAGAGGTATCTTTCGCGCGCGCGCGCCAGCGCTCCTTGTGGCGCTGAGCAAAATTGTACAGGCTCACGTTCAGAAATACTGGTTCGATATAATGCAAGAAATGAGAACCCACTATCTTCCCGTGCATCTACCTCGATACCGTCTACATGCGCAAGGCGAGCACGCATCAGCCAATACAGGTCCGATGGCAGGAGCTTCTTCCCCATCGTCTTCTTATCTCTCACGGCCCGCAGGACAAAGTGCCACCACGGCCGAAAGGAATGCTGGTCCATATGCACTGCGAACGGAGAGTGTGGTCCGGCGTGGGACGCGGGTGGGAGAGATGCAGCGGAGCAAGAGAGAGTGCCGAAAAGCGCAATTAGGGCACTGAGCCGGTTTGCGCTGAGCCTGTGCAACTTGTTCTGCGTATGGGTAGAAATGTAGAGTGCGCGGAGCGTGTTGGCAGTGTGAACCTGAGGAGTGGCAGAGGACTGGTTTTGAGGAGAGAGAAATGCGAGGAGGACGTCGATTGGGTAATGTTTGGCTTTTGGAGAAGGCTCGTCGCTGTGGCTCGGGCCCGGATGTGAGAGAGCATCGATGTATGAGACAGTTCCATTGTCTGTCGCGTCGTGACCAGGATGTGTGCATTTCGTGCGCGACCCAGTCGCTTCACTGTTAGCTGTCGGCCTCACCGAAGCGGCATCCCCGTGGCTATCCGAAGCAGAGCATCCAAGTGGTACAGCTTCGAGCTGACCTATCTGATGTACACTAGGATCCGAAGATATACCCTCATATGATACATGCGCCGACACGTGGTCAGCATTGCGCCCTGCAGCCGGCTGAAAGCCGCGTTGCTGCAAGCTATATGCTGCTGCAGGGAGTGCTCTAAGTAAATGGTCCTGACTGAGCATGCGCAGCTAATGAAAGGATACATTGCAACGTACTGGGGGATGGCGCCGTGCCCGCCCAGCTTTCGGACGGTTGACAACCCCCATCGCAACATTCCATTGCATGGAGATAAGATCAGTTCGCGCTCTACTTTCATAGAGATATCGATGAGTTCTATCGTCGCGACAAGTTGTTTCCACATGCGAGACGTACCAAATGAACAGCACCAACGTTGAGCGCTGAGCACGACTGGTGTGAACGCTGAACGCGCAGGGTCGGGTACCTGCCGTTCCGGCATTGGCCGGCCGAGAGACCAAACCTAACCTTGTCCAACTGTACACAGAAGTGCACATCGATTTTGTTAAGAGTCGTATTTCAACACAACCACCACCAGTCGCCTTGAAAAATCCATTGACACTAAGGTACGTTATCTATGTCTGCGATATGAGTTAGATGTGCTGATCTCTGCTGAAGAGGTCAATAGGGAGGCACTAGTACCACTCATCCTTCATAAAGACTTGTATTCTGTAGCTTTCATTTTTTGTGCGTACAAAGCTTTTTGAAAGAGGCATTCACCCAGGCTACTTCTCACTCCATCCAATTTCAGAAGAAAAAAATAGTACAATGGGTGCTTCCCGTGCTGACAAGGAGGCGTACTTCGTTAAGCTGAAGGAGCTGATTGCCAAGTATCGTGCGTCCGCATTCCTGGTCAACGACTGTACCCTTGATTTGATCCGTTTCAACTAGCTTCCGTATTCATTGTTAATGTCGACAACGTCGGTTCCAACCAGATGCACCAGATCCGTGTCACACTCCGCGGCAAGGGTATTGTGCTGATGGGCAAGAACACGATGGTTCGTCGTGCTTTGCGCGGAATCATCTCTGAGTTCCCGGCCCTTGAGCGTCTCCTACCCCATGTCAGGGGCAATGTTGGCTTCGTCTTCACTTCAAACGACCTTGCGGAGATCCGCGATATCATTGTCGCCAACAAGGTAGCCGCGCCAGCTCGTGCGGGTGCGTTTGCACCCAAGGACGTGTCTATTCCCGCCGGAAACACTGGCATGGAACCCGGAAAGACGTCATTCTTCCAGGCTCTCGGTATCCCGACGAAAATTGCGCGTGGTACTATTGAAATCGTTTCGGATATCAGGGTCGTGACGGCCGGCACTCGTGTCGGGCAGTCCGAGGCGACGCTGCTGAACATGTTGAACATATCGCCGTTCACATACGGAATGACGGTCGTGCAGATCTACGACCAGGGCAACGTGTTCTCGCCAGAGGTGCTCGACGTGGACGCGGAGGAGCTCATTGACCGCTTCATGTCTGGTATCAAGACCATTGCTGCGATCTCGTTGGCTCTCAATTACCCCACGATTGTGTCAGTCACGCACTCCCTGGTGAACGCGTACAAGAACCTCATCGCCGTCTCGCTGGCTACTGACTACACTTTCGAGGGTTCCGAGAAGGTCAGTGCTTTCTCTTGCTGTTGCTTCGCGTACTTATCCCGTGACTTAATACACACTGAAAATTCTGAACGTCCGTTGGACATTGTGGAATTCTTTATAATCAATCTGATGGATCTTGTTTTTCTATCGTTGCGAATGTTCTGACGATTGATTTACAATAGGCCAAGGAATATCTTGCGAATCCTGAGGCATTTGCAGTCGCCGCTGCGCCTGCCGCCGCTGCCGATGCTGCCGCCGCCGCACCCGCAGAGGAAGCTGCCAAGGAAGAGGAGAAAGAAGAGTCTGACGATGACATGGTAAGCCCAATAGTATGCCATTGAATTGACAACATTTCTGAAAAACATGTCTCAGGGCTTTGGTTTATTCGACTAGCCGGTTGCCCGAAGTCCCCACAGTGTAGCACTCCTTATATTGTCTACTATCAACTGACGATTCAAATGACGATATCGTGGAATTGACTTGTGTTTGGCTACAGCAAAGATTGGTATGTATCGTAAGAAGCACAGATAGAAGCAGGTTTGCAACCATATCCTTCAGAAGATAGTACGAATGGGTACCGTCCTACTACATTAGATCGTAATGCACCACACGCAGCTCACAACGCCTCGGTATCAAGTATTTGTATTTCAGGTGTATCGTCCGTTGAACCTGTTGTCACTTTCATGGTTGTCCCCGATGACATGTGTCGTGCTTGGCATCATGTACCTTTGGCGTTGTCTCTCCCGACATTTCATTCTTGATGTAGTGTGCGCTTTGCCCTGCTAACGTTATTGGCACTCAATGGGTGCTCTGATGCTTTTTTGTTGGGTGGACACATAACAATAGTAAAGGTCACACAAGAGTACCGGGTTCTATCGTGGGGGCGCGGCCTTACCCTAAATTTGTAGTGATAAAGGGTATCGTTCATCGGAGGAAAGCTCGAACGTGCGCAGGTTTGGGGCAAGGTTGCCAAGGGCAATTATAGCGCAGGGAGCCGGGTTGTCCCGTACGCTGAAAGAAGCCGTGGTCTTTACATAGATGGGGACAAGGGAGTGGGAGTTGGCAAATGACCAGGGCCGCGAGGAGAAGAAAAGGAAGACAAAACGTCATAATTGACGCACAAGACCTAAAATGGGTGGCGAGGCGGGCCAAGGCGATTTGCGTGGCCCGCCCCGCTGTTATTCCCGTTTTTACTCTTCCTCCAAAGATCTGATAAGCCCAAATGCTTTATACATAAACCTCCCTTCTCATCGTCTCTTCACCCCCAGCTGCAATGCCTTCCCCGACCCAAATCTTCCCTGACTCGTCCGAACCTATCCCCGTTGGCTCCAGCACCCACCTCATTGTCGTCTCCAACCGCCTCCCCATAACCATTTCTAAGGATGCTCAGGGCGAGTACCATTTCAAGATGTCCTCCGGAGGCCTTGTCTCTGCTCTCTCTGGTACAAAGAAGTCCATGGAATTCACTTGGATTGGGTGGCCCGGCTTCTACATTCCTCCAAAGGAGCGCCCCATCGTTGACCGCCGTCTCATGGAGGAGTACTCATGCCAGGCCGTCTACCTCGACGATGACGTTGCTGACCGCCACTACAACGGCTTCTCCAATTCCATCCTCTGGCCCTTGTTTCACTACCACCCCGGAGAAATGAACTTTGACGGGGAGAACTGGCTTGCATACCGCCAGGCTAACATGCGCTTCGCAGAGGCTGTCCGCCAGCAAATCAAGCCAGGTTCTATGGTCTGGGTCCAGGACTACCATCTTATGCTCCTTCCTATGCTTCTCAGAGGCCTCGTCACTGGCCCTGAAAACACACGTGACTTCACCGCCAACGAGCTAGCAAAGATCACACAAGGCGTTGAGAATGAGGACTTTCCTGTGATTGGCAAGGAGACCATCCCTGGCGTAAAGATTGGCTTCTTCCTTCACACGCCCTTCCCTAGTAGTGAAATCTACAGGTGTGTGTCCACGTGTCGCCATTGCGTCCATGCGCTCAACGGTCTCAACAGGATTCTACCCGTGCGGAGAGAAGTTTTGTTAGGCGTATTGTACTCCGATTTGCTCGGTTTTCACACTTATGATTACGCTCGCCACTTCCTCTCCTCATGTACGCGCATACTTGGTCTTCCGACCATGCCCAATGGCGTCGAGTTCGAAGGTCGTCTCGCCCACGTAGGGACTTTCCCGATCGGGATTGACCCTACGTCATTCACGGAAGTATGTGCTGTTCTTGCTCTCTCATTTGGACTCAACATCTCTAATTATCCACCACAGAACTTGAAGAAAGAGTCGGTGCAGAAGCGCATTGCCGCTCTTGAACATCGCTTCAGTGGAGTTAAGGTCATCGTTGGCGTTGATCGCTTGGACTACATCAAGGGTGTTCCCCAGAAACTTCACGCGCTTGAACTTTTCCTTACACAACACCCCGAATGGATTGGCAAAGTGGGCCTTTAATTGCATTCAGCCGAACTTTCGTTAACTGACGTGGTATTCACTTTCGCGCAGGTTGTTCTCGCCCAGCTGGCCGTGCCCTCTCGCCAAGATGTTGAGGAGTACCAGAACCTTCGCGCCACGGTGAACGAACTCGTAGGACGCATCAACGGCCGGTTTGGCACCGTGGAGTTTATGCCCATACACTTCATGCATAAATCTCTTGCTTTTGACGAGCTTTGTGCGTTGTATGCCGTCAGCGACGTCTGCCTAGTCTCAAGTACGCGTGACGGCATGAACCTTGTGCGTTTGGTCTCTTGTGCGGTCATATGACATGTTTTCTGACATCTGCCACAGGTCTCGTATGAGTATATCGCGTGTCAGCAAACACGTCAAGGCGTCATGATCCTATCTGAGTTTGCTGGTGCTGCGCAGAGCTTGAACGGTAGCATTGTTGTCAACCCTTGGGACAGCCAGCAGGTCGCAGATGCTATCCATGAAGCAGTAACTATGGACGCAGAAACACGGGCCGAGAACCACCGCAAGCTGTTCAAGGTGGGTGTCGATCTTAATTTCTCCTCACTCATCATCCCCTCTAATGTTTTATCACTTCATCACTCACGTCCCTAGTATGTCACCAAGTTCTCCGCTGCGTTCTGGGGCACGTCATTTGTGCGGGAAATGGCGCGGCTCAACCCTGACGAGATCGACAAGGGCGGCCAGGCCGAGCTACATCCACACCATGATGTCACACTTTCTGGTCTCGCCCAGGAACCTACGCGCGTCGACGTGCCCGTACTGGTGACACTGTAAACGCCTTCATGAGATTGCTGTCGGCGCCGACTCTGTCCTTGCATGCGAATTTGGGTCTGATACATACATCTCCTTTTTCCTAGGATCGGAATGCAATGTTTGATGTAGGATATACGTTCACCCGTTAGAGACGCTTCTCGGGCTGTTGGCACTTTTATAAAATGCCTTGTCTATAACATGTCTTATATATGAGCACCTGTCATCCTTTAGACATCTTGGTATAGTCCATCTCCATCTCCGCTGTGGTTGATTCTATTTGATGTGTCTTGTTTCTGCTGTCTTCCTGTCTTCACCCGCTGCTCTACCTTGACTCACTATGTCTTGACCCTACCCATTATTATGTATACTGCCGCCCGCCACTCTACTTTTCTCATTGATATATATGATATATATATATCATATACAGAACATTCATTCATACATAGATACATGCATACATACAGCATTTTTTGGTTGTGACCTTGCGTGGACGCCCCTCCTGCAGGGCTCTGTCATCTACGTTGCGCGGGGTTATGTATCTCCAGTTGATCTGCAGTCTTTCACTGGTAAAGGGGGCCATCTGCGCTCCTGAACCTTCATTCAAGTTAGTTCCTTTTTTATTCGTGGACAGTTCCTGCATAGACAGGCTAGCGACAGTCTCAGTCTGCGGACATATTGTAAAGCCGTTTATACGGCTAGTAATTGCCTATACAGCAGTGAGGGGTGGTAGATGCTGTTGGAGAAGCAAACTGGCACATGCACTTTCTGCTCTAGGAAACTCGGCGATTGCTGGCGAATCGCCCGACCCTTCTCACTCTTACTTTCGAATGCATTCTTTTGCTTCCGTCTTTATAATGCTGTACAGTTTTAAGCCACCTATGAGACGTAGAACATTACTGTACGCTTTCGTAAAATTTCCCTCAGTCTCTGTTCTGTTCTTGTGGCTGAGCTGCTCATGTTAGGTGTTCCGGTGTTAGAAACCTGTTCCAAACGATGCAGCTGCTACAAGTCAGTTCGAGTCATATGGAGTCAAGACGAGTCAGGATGAAAGAAGAGTAAACGAGTCCTGTAAAAGACAAAAGAAAATTCGTAACAAGTTTCAGGGTCTGTAATACGGCAACATGGTTCCGGGATTCTATACCAATGTCACAGTAGCCCAGCTGCGAACGGGGTACTAATCGCTTATGGTGAAACTCTCAAAGAACATAAAGATCCCGAAGTACGAAACGCTCGCGAAGAAGGTCATGGAGAGCGAGGCTTACAAAGAGCAGAGGGCTCACGGAGAGCGATTCGCTCAGGGGGATAGCATGGTGACCGACAGCGCTTGATCGATTAGCCTGTACTAAAAAAAACCTTTAACCATGATAAATCGCATTCCATTTCAAGACCTGTGAACCACTAAGGAGCAAAGGACATGAAGCACATCAAGAGGCTATAGTGCGCCTCCGAGACCGGGTTTTTACGGGAATGGGTACGGCCATGGCCAAAAACTCCCCGAGAGAATCCTGACCAAAGGAGACATGATGGTGATCGAATGATGAAGTGGAGTAGGCCCTTTGTAGAGGACAGTTATTCTATATTTACGACGACTTATGGAGGTAATTTGTATAATGACATGATAAGTTGGACTTGTTGCAAGTCTCCCTACTGTATTGCAGTCACGGTGATAGTCTAAGCGGGATGTGGTACTTGATTTCGAATCTTCATGTATGTTCACTTTGTTTTTCTTCTGGGAGTGTTCCAACCCCACCTGCATGCCCCTCTCCATGTAAACGGCACGTACAACTATTTGAAGATTAATTTTAGCGGAACTGTATCCGAGTTCAGGGGGTCTTGTTGTGGGGGACTATTACGTGAATAGAAGTCGTTGTTTACTAGCCGGAAACTCAACCCGACTTCATCGTGATTACGTAGATGATATGACCTGTCAATATACCCGGTTCTTTCTTTCTGAGGTAGAGGTGTATCATGATACTATCACCCAATCGTTCTCGGACACGACCACTGTATCCCGAACTGATTGCTGTATAAAGGCGATATCGAGAAGCCAGCATGAGGACCTATCTCTTCAACACACTGTACTTTCTTATCGCACGATGACTGCACAGAAATTGATTCTCGTCATTGGGGCTACGGGAGCCCAGGGATGTGCTGTCGTCAACGCCTTGCTTGCGCCTGCTGCAGACGGTTCTCCCTCCCCATATGCTGTTCGTGCGCTCACCCGCGATCCGGGAAACCGCCGCGCCCAGGAGCTGAAAGCGAAGGGCGTAGAAATTCTCAAAGGCATGTCTCCCTTTCTCCGATCTCCCGAGGTCTTGTCTGAGAAGTGGTCTCAGGCGCGCTTGATGACCTCAAGACCGTCGTCGAAGCTTTGCGCGGTGTCTACGGGGCATGGGTGAACACGGACGGGTTCACTGTCGGCGAGCAAAAAGAAATCTACGCAGGAATCAAAATATTCGAGCTTGCCAAGGCCGCCGGGACCATCCGGCACTATGTTTGGAGCAACCTGGACTATGGGTTCAAGGTAAGCACGCTGCTTGCTTCCCGACGGCGTCGCCTTACCTCCTTCGGTTCTCTAGAAAGGAAATTATAATCCCATCTACCGTTGCGACCACTACGATGCCAAGGGCTGCGTCGCCGAATTTCTGAAAGCTCAGCCATCGATTGTGAGCGACACCGAAATGTCGTGGAGTGTCGTGACCACTGGCCCGTATATGGACATGCTGATGTTGGTCCGTCGTATTCTTGATATTCAATGCTTACAGATATTGACAAATTATACCAGAGTATGTTTGGGCCCTTACACAAGCGCACTGACGGGACGTTCGTCTTCGCATCGCCTATTGGCCAAGGGCATGTTCCAATGATCGCTCTGGCTGATCTCGGCTTCTGGGCAAGATACACCTTCGACAACCGCGCGCTCACGTCAGGACGGGATCTCGAAGTTGCTAGCCAGTTGGTTGGCTGGGATGAGCTGGTCTCTACCTTCAAAAGAGTCACAGGCAGAAAAGCGATCTTCCTGCCCCAGACGCTGGACGAATGGTTCGATAACTTCCCCAATACTGACCGACCGATAGCAGGCGAGCGGAAGTATAGCGACGGCTCTACGACGTTCAAGCAAAATTTCTGCGGATGGTGGTCGATGTTTAGAGACGACCTCCTGAAGAGAGATATGGAGTGGATTAGGAAGACTAACCCCAACGTCTACACACTCGAGAAATGGATGCTTGAGAACAAGTATGATGGGAATTGGGAGAAGGGGAAGCCACTCCTGAAAGATGTGGAGGATCGGCGGTCGTTGAAAGTCAACGCAGCTGTAGTAGCGTCTCTGTGAAGTACGGTATTTGAACTTTGTACCTGTCTCAGGATGGCCTTTGCAATATTTAGTGCCGACTTGTATATGTACCAGCAATTCGGTCTAGTTTCGTCTCGCTCGCCACGACTTGCTAATCGATGCGATCTGGTGTTAGCCAGAGCGGACGCGGGTGAGAGTGAGGCGCTGATGACGTTGTTCTACTGTTCAACGTGATACAGGCATTTCTCCGAGGTTCTAGGCGCATGAGTGCGGTCGCGAGCTAGAAGGCGAGGGTGGATTACCTGTAGAACGAGATGCTTGATCTACGTTGTGTTGGAATTGCAAACTGGCGCATGCACGACTTACTACTTCCTTTTTGGGCAACTCGGCAGAAGCCGACGCGCGCGCAAACTTTCGTCTTCTCTCCGCAGAAAACATATGATAAGTACCTACTTTTTCGATCACTCCGCTACTATACAGTTCCAAGCCACAGGCAGTTTATCTAGCCCGTTTACGATAGCTCGCTTTTTTTTTCCCTCAGTCCTCGTGTTGTTTTCGAGACTGAATGCTTTTGTCCTTGTTGTTAGGACGCTTTTTGGTGTTTCTTGTGCAGAAGAACACTTGTTCATATAACCTTTTTTTATTGCAAAACGTTGTACAGCTTGTTCTGTGGGCCTAGGGCCAGCAGATAAATACACATAAGTGTGCCTTGGAGCATCGGTGAGTTGTTACTCAAAGTTAGGCGCGAGGAACACAGAGCAACGGCATCTCACATTGTGCTGTGACAGAGAGCTACTAAGAGTTGGCAAATGGCAACTCTCCGTGAGCCATTCGCTCTCGTGAGAAGCCACCTCAGTTTGGAACAGCCATTTTGAGTTAGGGTTCGTCTTATATACTGAATGCTAAAGTGCGCTTCTTGACGTACCGCAAGATTTGCGGACGCTCGAGTCAAAGTTTAAGTGGGCGTTCGAAGTCAATGGAGGTGATGGGTTGTCTCCGTGACATACCTAGACTATGTCAAGACTACAGATAGCGTTTTGCGTGAAAGATGCATCGCAGTGGGTGCCGACTAGAAAGGCTGACCGCTGCGAACACGCTAGCGTATCACCGATGCGTATAGGGAAATCGTTGGCAACGCCAGGTCAGGGGTTAGGGAACAGTAGGTGAGATTACATGTGTGTGCGTGCCGTGGCAGCAGTGCTGTGTGCATGATATGTCATGCAGGTATGCCTGACACGGCAGTAGCGCTGCGTGCGCGAGAGCCTGAGGGCATGCAGGTGTGTCATACCGGCAGTGCGCGGTTGTACATGCCATGCCAATGGCACTGCATGTATGAGATGGCGCGCATATGACTGCAGCTAGTTCAACTTCCTGCAAAGCACC
Source organism: Albatrellus ellisii (assembly GCA_003314395.1). NCBI lineage: Eukaryota > Fungi > Basidiomycota > Agaricomycetes > Russulales > Albatrellaceae > Albatrellus > Albatrellus ellisii. Next base: position 14,424 of record QLPN01008557.1, read on the forward strand.
CGACGACTCCGAGTCCCTGTAACATGGCTTAGTATAGATTTACACTGAATCCTGTGGTTTCAACAGCGTCTTGTAAGGGTTTGAACTGGCTGCAGTCATCCACCATTTCCGTGAAGGATGGCAAAGCCTCCCCGCACACCTGAACGATGCCTCCCAATATAGTGCTGCCTGGAACCCGCACGCAGCGCGAGAACACTGAAAGAAGAATGGGGTGTGTGTGATGAGTCAGCCAAGGGGGTTACACTGCCATCACTTTTTCCTCACAGGGGTTTTTTAATGCGACTCCAATGACTGCTGGGGAGGTGGGATTTCTCTGGGGAAAAGGAAGTCTGCGGTCCATGCAGCATCTTACGGACAAAACAAACCACAATGACACGCCAAACAAATCGCCTCGCCCGCGTGATGCGAGCGAGGTCATTGGTTTGGTGCGTGCGTGTGGTTTGTGGGTGGCGTGTTACAGGAGGAGAGGCGGGGTCGTTTCGCATGCGTCAAATCATGCCTTCCATAGCTTTGAGGGCTGAGAAGGTGAGTCGTGTCCCTGGGGGAGCACGGTGTGCGAATTTTTCGACTAGTGCAATGGCGGGGAAGAATCCTTCCAGGACGTCGACGCTCCTTTGGAGCACGTCCACCAGCGCCGTCATTGCAGCAACCTGGTTTCATGGGTCTGCCACTGTTGTGCCTGTTACTGTAAGGTAGTTTGTTCGAGGTCCGTTCACCCTTTTGGGCAATATTGTCCAGTCGCTGATCGCCCCATAACGGTAGTTTGCGGATCTGGTGCCTGAGGTCCTGCACAGGACCAAATTTGTATGAGATGGCCTTAGCAAACTTAGTTGAAGTTACCCAAGCGTTTTCGACCTTGCTTTTTGTTCAAGTTTGCGTTTTTTACTCGGATTTTGGCTAGCCTGAAAGTTGCAAGGTTACAAAATTGACCCGGTCGTCTCCTAAATCAAAGGTTTCAGTTGAACTTTGATGAACAATATATTATGATGATCTGTGATCAATTTTGAGCCCGGCAGGTTCTTGTATCCATGTTGGTGATGCAGGACAGCGAAAGTTCAAGCTCTACAGCACTCCGATGCCCTTCTTCCCCATTCTCAAACATCTACACAGACCTCCATGACCGCCCTCTTACAACCTCCACCGTTGCATTTTGAATCCACACCTAGCGGCTCTCTTGATGCTCGCCGAGAGACTCAAGTCAGCAGCAAGGACCATGTCCATACGCCAAGATGGTCCCATCAAACTCGGGAAGCTTAGCAGGCCCTGCTAGGACGCTGTTGATACGGTAGTGCGAAGGCTCTAGTCTGTTGTGAGTGACGGCACCTCTGACACCAGCCCTTCCTCGTCAACCACTCGAACGCTGGCACAATCTTCGACCAGCGCCCGCCATCCGCCTCCATCAACTCCCCCCACTGCACCGGATCTACGTCTAGCAGCCTCTTGATCCACGTCAAGTACGCGGCAAGCACCACGTCTGCGAACGACAGCGCATCGCCCATGACGAACACCTTTTCCCCATTCGCTTCCATCCACCGGTGCACATCCGTGAACGCCACACGCGATGCCTGCCAGTGCGCCCTCTGGTGTGACGTCCTGCACAGGCATGCCGAACATCTTTTCGCGCGTGCGCAGGACGTACTCGCGGCTGCGTGCCGGCAGCTGTTGCACCGTCGGGAGCACGACGACTGCGTATGTCGACGGGCGCACGCGTTCCGCGACGCTGTCTGCGAACGCGGCTTGCAGCGCGTGCGTCCCCGCGGGTAGAACGCGCGCTGTCGCGGGGTACGCCGTGTCGAGGTGCTGCGCGATGGCGCCCGTGGCGGGGTCCTGGATGACGGGGAGTGTGTGCAGCGACGCGCCGATGCGCTTGCATAGGTCCGCGATGTCGGGGTACTCGACCCAGATGGTGCGGTAGGAAAGGCCTTTCATGTTCAACACAAACCTATAACATGTGTGAGGTGAGGGTGGTCGGGTTCTGGGTCAAGAACAGGGATAGGGGGCACACCTGGCTTTCCATGTGTTTGGAGACCATGCGCAATCTTTGGCTGCGTTGCCCGGGATGTCGTACAGTATGATAACGTTGTGATCGTTTGACATTGTAATCAACCAAGGCTGAATAGATTTACAGCAGTGGGTCTTCAGACTCTGATAAGGAGATACTGTAGTCAGTGTGTTACAAATAAAGTAGGTCCATGCCCCAAAGGGTTCCTAATACATAGTCAAGATGCGCTCCCTACAATAGAACACTGTCAAAAGACCATTACGGCGATGTACAGGCTAGGAATGCTATCTGGCGACGCCCAAGGCATATGTATATTATTACTATTTCAGACATACCTACACGAGTTGTCCCCTCTTGTGACAATGCAATTTGTCTCATACAGGGAAATTCGGAGTAAAAGATCTAGTAGGCTGAAAACACGGTACGCGCAGATCTGAGTCTATCTATTGTAATGCAAATCATGTAGTTGCGGCCTGCAACTTGCCCGCTAAGACTCGCGCTGCTCGCTTTGCTTCCCCGTGCTCGCCCATGATGGTCAGCCGCAGTGCGCCGCCGCCGCCGCCGCCGCCTGCTTCCTCGTGCAAGAGTGGATGCAGGTCGTAGCGGCCAAAGGCCCAGTTGAGAATGCGACGCCCTGCGGCCACGCGAACGAAGCCTTTGACGCGGTACACGGATTCCTTGTCGAGTGATGCAAGCGCATCTAGTAGTGTCTGTTCGTCTACAGTATCTTCATCGACGCTGCCATCAGCCACATTGTGCGAGGCATGTCTATGGTGTTCGTGAGCGCAGCCTGATGCACATGTAAACTCTTTGCATGGCACAGCGCCACCCCGCCTCACTGTGACAGTCTCCACTTCGTCGTGGTGCGTTGTTGCGTTGGCTTGTTCGGTTGCAGAGTCGAGAAACAGTCTAGAATCGAGCCCGAATATCAGGGCAGGGTCTACACCTGCTCGACCACTGCAACGGATCTTCGGCGTCAGGTCATTCAACGTATTCAGGTGCTCAAGGACGTCGTCCAGAGCGCGTTCCGAGACGTGTTCCCATTTGTTCTGAACGGCACGAGATCAGTGATTCCTGTTTAAAATAGCAAAACCAAACGCACAAGGAGAATGATATCAGTGTACTGCGCTTGCATGCGCGCTGTCGTGCTTGTGTCCTCGTATCCAGTGAAGTTCTCTGCGTCTACAACAGTTACAATTGCATCTAATGAAATTGCATGATTTGTTTCTCGCTCAAGCTCCCGGATCTGTAAGGCCAGCGTGGCTGGAAAGGCAGACCCGCTGGGATATTGATAGTCAGTAAACAAAGAATACACGTATCACGGACTGGATACTCACGAGCATTCAATGATTATGCGATCAGGGCGGTAGTTCTCTTCCGAAGAAATTTGATTGTAAGGGAAAGACATCGTAGGGTCGACCAGGGAATGCTTACCAAGAATCTCTAATAAAGCTGTTTTCATCTGACCGACCAGCACGCAACACCTGTCCTTACAGCGCCCTCAAACGACCTATGGATAGTATATCATGTTTACTTACATGCATCCATTGAGTATTTCGTTGACAGCCGCTAAGCTGCTCTGCTTTGCAAGCTGGCTATCTACTACAAATGCCGACATACATCAAGATTCCTGTGAGCAACCAGGACTTGTAGCCTACCTTGTACATCACCGAATTCATTCTTCAAGAGGACTACGCGGTAATCTGGGGGTAGTTGGGGGAGAAGAGAGAGGATGACGGAGGTCTTTCCTGCACCGAGAAAACCCGTGAAGACGGTAATTGGGATGGGAGATGGTGGAGGACCTGAGGGCATGTCGGTAAGTGGTGCGAAAAGTGCGAAATGGCGGAGACAATTCTATGATGATTATGTAAACATCTGGTACGGTGCCGAGATGGTGCCGAGACGCTATGCATTTCGGGCGCGTTGTTCGTTTTCTTCCTCTAACGTTCCTTACCCTCTGTACAACCCGTCCCCTTCTGTAACAACCAGTACTGCTCGTGTCTCTTGGTCAAATCAAATCAATCGTACGTCAATGCCGTCAGGCCCCCAGACTGGTATTGCTCCCGCGTCTGCGGCAATCACCATCTACGCGTCCACGGTTGCACGCCTCCATACTGTGTGCTCTCTCGTGGCCTTCGCTAGCGCGCTCTTCGTAGGTTGCGCACTGCACTATAAGAGGATCGTCAAGAATGGCGTTGCGGCCTGGCCTGAAGAATGGTTTCCAAGCGTGTCGGCGACGTACGTCTTCTGAACCTCTGCTGTTCAATATGAATGTCGGCTTTGACCGTGTCGTGGCGCATGTCGCTACAGAATTGGGGATTGGTATCCAGAGCGAAATATTTTCCAGATACTCATCGCAATCACCTCTGGCATGTGTCCCTGGTAGTTTGTAGCTGTTTTCAATATGCTTACATCTCCAGAACAGGCCCACGTTTCGCACTGATCTTCCTAAAATATATTCTCTCTCGAGTTGCATCGCCTAACTCTCGTGTACCTTCCATTCTTCTTGTGACTGGTCTCATTCGCACGCTGAGTTGCGGCGGCTGGATGTATATCACTTCCAATGACGACCACGATACCCACGATGTCTTGATGATTTTGTATATCATCTGTAATGTGCCATGGATGTGGTGTGGTGTACAGCTCGCGCAGGGCAAGGCTCGGAGGCGCAGGTATGTTTATCTGCCTTATGATAGCGGCAAGCTCTAATGGGAGGTTGCTGGGTTGCCAGATTGATGATTGCTTCTGTGTGAGTTCCTTCCTTGAATGCGCTGGTCGTTGATAATCCATTAGATTACTTGATCCCCATGTTCATAGATTCTGGCTTTCCCTGATCCCTATGATTTATTTCTTCATCCAGCACAAAGTGCATCGCATACCTGGTGGTTAGTATATTACAAATCTTGGAGAAGTCATGAACAGTGACTTCACGTTTTTTTGCCTATTAGCATACACGCACTACGCTTTCTTCGAATGGTCACTCATCCTATTCGACATCCTCTACGACTCGACAACCGAGCTCGAGTTTCGGGACAGCAGGCTCCAGGTACCTTGCTCGAATTTGACTGTTTTCCCCGATTCTGGCTTGACTGAAACCCTCAACTAGATCGCGATCAATCTGCCTCTGGGCGGCCAAGCAGATAAGCGTGCTGCAGCAGAGATGTATAATTCGAACCACCGTCTTGCTTAATGGATTTGACTTATTCAGAATACCTTTGTGCGTTTTAGAAATAATTCTGTAAATGGTGCTGCAAGCACCCAGATTTCGCAAGCCGAAAAACACTCCACGAGCATGGATGAGTCGTCGGCAGCGCGATCCAACATCTGTAATCAAGCGACAATTGCAAAGCCTGCCTCTTCATCCCCGAACAAATTCCGGCCAGCATTGAGTTTCATCGCCGACGTCTACCTTTGTATGCTTATGAGTCCTAATTTCAAGATCACGAGGCTGATATCGTATCATCTAGCGTACCAGTCGTGGACTGTTCTTACTGCACTCCCCATAACGCTGTTCTACTTCTCCGTGTGGAAGCTTGCGCTTGCGGGTCCTGAACTCTCCACCTTCGCGACTATCTCTCCATTGTTCCTCGCGTCGTCGTCAGTTCTCGCGTTAGTTCGTTCGAGAAGTGGACGCACAGCGCTTGCAGCGATATCTGCCGTATGCGGTATCGGCCTCTGGTGGTTAGAAAGCATGTGGTTACGCCTTTTAGGTGTAGTAATTGGTGTCATGGCGAGCAATCTACGGTGGGCAGGCGAGTGGCTGACAGAAGGTGAAGGTGGTGTTCATTATCACAGTACTGGTATGTTTCCTCTTCTATTGCAGGCTAGCGGAGACGCTGTATGTACGACTTGTAGTATTCTTACTGGGCCTGATTCTGTCGGCTTTGTCAAAGCACTATAATCATGGGAATAACCCAGGTACGTCGAACCTTCTGTCAGCAAGTTCTACCTTGACTATATGCGTGTCATTAGCATGGCCCATCGTGGATGTGAACTCGGGAGGGTATCACCTGATTGTGCTCGTTCTATCAGCTGTGTCTTTGCTCGAGTTTGCGACACGACCCTCCATTTCGCCTTATCCTGCATCGTTGTCCCCACCTAGCGCTCCAGCTGCTTTCGAGCCTCAGAAGAAGCATGTCACGGATACAGACGCGCATGCCCCCTGGTTCCTGTCTGCTCTTGCACTAGGTGCTCTTGTCTTCTCTTTGCACGAGCGCCTGTCGGATCCCAGCACACTGATCGCTTGGTCCTGGACCGGATTCCCGCTCAAGGGACCCATACCACACACGCATGCACCACTCACTCTACTTGCCCAGACGGCAGGCGTGCTTCTTGCGCTGATTTTCCCCCCTACGCATCCACTGTGGTATGCCTTCGGTCTCCTCAGCGCATACACACTCTACACATACAAGGATTGGCTAGGGTATATCGGGTCGCTCGCGCACGCGATCTTCCTCATGTCGGCGACGCCACACATCTTGCAGCGCGCTGGTGCGGCTGCACGGGTCAAAGGAGCTGCGCGTGTCTTCGGCGTCGCCTGGGGTGTGTGGATCGTCATGGTATTCTCAAGCACGTTCACCGTCGCATACGCATTTGTACCAGGTGCATGGTATTTCAGGGAACATACCGACCTGTGCGTACGCATTCCCTCCGCATATACTATTCGCCCCAAGCTCGGTATATTTTTCTGTGATCTAATTATCCGTTCCTAGTGTACTCGCAACACAGATGCTTCTTCTTGGTCCTGCATTTCTATGGCCTATATCATCAGCTAATGTCTCCGCCCCTTCGCTCCCCGCACGCACAAAGCAATATTGTAGTGCATTACTGGCGCTCACAGTTCTGTCTGCATTCGTTCGCCCGCTGACGCGTCCGCCGCCGCCTGTCATAGCTCCTGCTCCTGCACACGCTCGGGCACGTCTGCTTAATGCGGGCATTTGGACTGTGCATTTCGGTATCGACAATCCTGGACGTGATAGTCAGCGACGCATGCGTGACTTGATCCGCGATATGGAGTTAGACGTTGTTGGATTGCTGGAAACAGATTTACATGTGCGTTTTGTTTAATATCAACTATCCATGGTATTGACCAAAGTGTTGTACATCCATCTGGCAGAGGCCAGTGTACGGGAGCAGAGATTTGTGAGTGTTCTGTGGATTGGTCTTATTTTAATATATGAATGTGCCACCCTCAGGACACGTGTTATGGTGGAAGAGCTCGGATACGTGAGTCAAAATTACAATTGGATGTGCATTTGTGTTCATTAAAGAGCCGTGCAGCACGTCGATGTAGGTCCCGGGCCGACCCAACATACTTGGGGGGCGGTTCTATTGTCCAAGGTACATCGCCTTTGGCGTTTCCCATGATTCGTCATGGCAGAACCATGCTGATCTGCGGCATGTAGTTTCCAATCCTGGAGTCCAAGCATCATCTACTGCCATCTCCGGATGGCGAGCTTGCCCCTGCAATCGAAGCGCTCCTGGACGTGTACGGTACAAATGTCACCGTTGTAATCTCACATAACGGCCAAGGTAAGGCCCTCGAATTTGAAAGTTAGAACCTGATTTATTTTGCCGTTCAGAGGAGACACCTCTTGACCGGGAACTGCAGGCAACAGAACTCGCACGTATGATGTCTGCGTCGTACCCTAACCCAGTAATTTTCTTGGGCTATGTGGTTACGGACCCCAAGGCCGCGCGCCGTAAGCATTTGGCTCTTCAATCATCAAGCCATAGCTCACGCCATCTTTCAGCGGCACCGTACGAAATCATGGTGACTGACGGTAGAGTGCACGATATCGACGACGACGATTGGGACCGCTGGTGCGAATACATCTTTTACCGAGGCTTATACCGTACTGCCTACGCACGCGTGTCACGGAGCACCATCACGGACACTGAGCTGCAAATTGGGCAGTTCGTTGTTCCACGATACGGTCATGCTGTCATGAACGACGACCGTGAGAATCGGTACTTGCGCGCGTGGAAGGAGGACTTGCCAGCTGAGCATGTTAGCATATCCTTCCCTTCGTGCTACCTTCCTGTTCGAAAGGCTGATGCCACGCATTATCCTTGGCAGTGGTTCCCGGACGCGTATTTAGGTGATGAAGACCAAGGTGGTGTAAGGGGGCATTTCTACCATGTCTTTAATACGGTGCGCTTCATGTTCTTTTACTCGGTGCACTTTGCTCACCTGTACTAATTCGTACAGCCTCTGTACTACAAGCTACCAGCAGATGTTGTGATGTAGAAGTGCTTTTTGCACCAATTTTTATTGTCTTTCGCTTTGCACTGTTCCCTTAAACCGTATGCGTGAATGCAAATTGGCGTGAGCAACAGGGCCCGTCCGTCATGTCGGCGAGACAGCGAAGTTCATCAATCAAAGAATGACGATTTTTATCTCAAGTTTCGTTATGTTGGCAATTATAGCTTGTGAGTGTTTCACCCTTACTTCCGCCCTGCGCAGTGTGCGTTATTCGTCAAACCCGCTGACATGTAGAACCACTGATGACATCGACCTTGACCCGGTCGTATGGCATTTGAACACTCCCTGATCTGCCCTTTGCCCAGCAAATGCGTGACAACGGGTAAGCGCGCGTTCGCCTTTTCTATTGAATGCCGCCTGCCGGTACGTATCGTGTTTTCTCCTGCTACCCCGTGCTCACTGGGACTACCTCCATCATGATGCTCCTGGCTTTACCCCCTACGTACGCTGTAGCCACTATCGTGCACGAAGCTGCCATTACTCGGTTGCGTGGCAACGACGGTTCTTCCTTCGCTTTGCATGTAAACTTTCTGGGCCTTTTTGCCCCTATCGGTGTGACCATTTCTAACTGGGCGTCCCGATTGTCGGTGTGTGGACCACACCCCATCTGTCGTCGCATCAGCCCCCCAGCAACCCCCCCACGTTTGCGAGCCGAGGTGTTGAGATAGCCATGCCATGACTAAACTCGACGTGCGCATGACGCTGCCCGCGTCGAGCCAGTCACCCCAGTAACCAGTACCAGGTGCGCGATTGCTAGACCATCGTCGTTGCAACATGCAAGGCTGGTCGAGGTATGGGTGCATCGGTACCACCGTTTTTAGACTGCACTCTTGGGTGCTCTTAGGACGAGGTGCATCTTCGTCGTAGAGCTATCACGGTCATCGCAGTCTAACTACTTGCGCACCTGGAACCTCGGCCCGAACGCTATCATTGCTGATTTTGGTCGAATGATTATGATTTGACGGTCACCTCGCATTCTACACTGGGTGCTGCATTATATGGCATCGCCGTTTATCTATACAAGACCTCAGTATAAGACGTGGACAAGATGTGTGTATTACAACGAATAAAAATAAAAAGATCTTTAAATGTCGCAAGAGACTATAACGCTGCACACGTATGCAGTATAGAACTGATCCAACCAGGCGACAACTAATGCGAAGCTCGGCGAATATGTCATAAGTAAGGAAATGCGCATATAATAAATGTTCGTCAGCGCGTTTCGTCAGGACGCACCATGGCGAATCAAGAAGCACCTGCAATAACTGGCTGACAGCTATACCAACCCACGGCCACCCATTTTGAATGTATCACCAATAGCCCTAACAGTCTCCTCCCACAGACTACTCCATATAGTGCCCTTCTGCACCCCGCCAAGCCGCCGCCGGACGTCGGCTGCCACACGGCTGCCACTGCCACTACTTGTGCCACGGCTACCCAAAGTCAAAAGCCTCCGTCGTCCGCGAAAGCGCAGAACAAGCGATAGCGTAGGTAGAATGACGAAGAGCACGATAAGTGCAATGAGATTGGGAACGGAAAAGACACCGCGGGCTAGATAGGGTTGGAAAGCTGCTCGGATGAGGGACATCGCGGTGGGAGGTGATGGGATTGCAGGAGCGGGGGTGCCATCGTTCAAGGTAAGTGCATGTCCGTTCTGCACGAGTTCCGTGCTTCCGTGAGGACCTGCATGCTCATTTCTGAGGGAGCTGGATACATCCTGTGTGCGATATTTAGCCGAGGGACGCACAGCCCCAGGGGCTGGAGTGACGGTGCGGGACGTGTTGGCTGATGAGGACGTCGCCGGGGTATGCGAACCTGATGAGATTGACCCTGAACTCGAGCGTGACAGGGGAGTCAACCCGTTGCCATTGGAGATGAATCTACGTTTAGATTTTGCGGTAAGGGGCACTGCTGTGTGTGTTGAGGTGGAAGAGCATGAAGATGATGATGGTGTAGGAGAGGCACTACGTGAAGGAATGGGTGTCGATTCTGAGGAAGCGGATTCTGGGGCTGTAATTCTAGATGGTGGGAGAATTGGAGAGACTGTCCGTGCAGTTATAGATTGCGCCTGAGCATGCATTAATGAGAGCGACGCAAGGGTACGCTGGTGGATGTCAGCACCAGACCCGTAATAGATATGAGAAGCGCACCATTTTGTCCTGAGGGCTCAGCTCGGGCTCGTATTCCAAAAACTCTTTTGCATACTCCCATTCCTGTAGAGCAGGCATGATGCTCAGGCAATAAATCTCCAGCACCTTTGCATATCTATCCGGATTTTGCCCGTCCACGGTCGACTGCTCTAGATGACCTCTTCTGGCCAGCCATTCCTCAATGATGGCCCTTCCTACCGCAGGAGCATCAACTTTGATGCTGGCAAGCGCAAGTGTGTTCAAGACCTGAGGGGGCAAGTACGCAGGGTCGGACTTTGCTGCCACAGAGGCAGGTGTGAAAAACTGGATAGAGCGATTGCGCATAGTGTTGATAAATGAAGAAGGCGAGAGCATTGCATTTGAGCGCAAGGACGGGGGTATAGAAGTGGAATCATCGGGTGGGGACGCATACACAGTCACCTCAAGAGTGATACGCAGGATATCCCACTTGCGCCGTTGTTCCGCTAGGATGTCTTGCATCTCGCTAGCAGGCTGTGGCAAAAGCGTAAACGCAGACACCATGAGACTATACGCTAGCGCGACTTCGCGGAGAAGAAATGCATTTGCTGCACGAGAATACAGCGAACGCAATGTGGGGATCGCAGCGTCCGAGGGCTGGGAAGACGACGAGGCCACGGCGGGCAAAGATGGGGACTTGAGTGGAATGATGGAGGACTGGTATGTGGAGGAGGTCGCCACTGTTGTTGCGGTTGGCATTGCGGCGGTGTGCAAGTGTATGTTAGCTCCAATCCCGCGCTCGCCTTCCGATCCTTATTTCACGTGGCTTCCGATCAGGTGCCACAGGCGACCAGTCACGAGCTTTCTCATAATTTTATCCGCTTTCGCTTGCAAAATTCTGCGTACCGTCCACAAAATGAGTAGTCTCATCTCATGTGTATCATGGTCCGTTAGTGTTCTCCTCATGTTGGTCGTCCAATTAGTATCTAATTATCATCTTTTGGTAGGGTAAAAAAAGGTGTCTCCGCCAGACATCCCTCAAACTATGTCCTGGATGATAAGGAACTGGAGCGTGTCAGCGCGCTTGCACGCATTGAGCTTGAGGACGCCCGGGTAGAGCTACAGCGCGCCCACGAGGCTTCACAGGGTATGGGGAAAGGCGCAGAAGTTGATGAAGCTGATGAGGACGATGGAGAAGGCGAAGATGCTTGGGTCGAGTGAGTGCTTCTTCCTTTGCTCCAGACAAGGTTTGTCAACATTGTTGAAGCGAAGAAGATGAGCCAATGGATGAAGAGTCCAAGCCAGTGAAGTCAAAGGGCCCTAGAAAGGGGAACAACGACCTCTCGGAGTACAACATGGACAACTACGATGACGGTGACGCGGAACAGACTGGTGAGGCGGATACACCGCGGGTAGGTGTCCTACAACAATAACGAACCGATCTGCAGCTCCTGGGCCGTTCAGCAACATTAAGGGCCTCACATATTATCGCAATAACAATGAGGACCCATACATCACCTTGAAGGAGGTAAGACTCGCGCCGTTTTCATCATGTTTATTTTTCAAATAGTAATTCTAGGATGATGAAGACGACGAGCGCGGAGAAATTGAAGTTCTTCCTACCGATAATCTACTCGTCGTCGCTAAAACTGAGGACGACATCTCCCAGCTCGAGATCTATGTTTACGACGAGTCTGAAGAGAACCTCTACGTCCATCATGACCTTATGCTCCCTAATTTCCCTCTTTGTCTAGAATGGCTTGACTATCCCGCTTCAACCTCCACCACTAATGCTGACACCATGGATACCTCCGATTCCTCCAAACAGCAATTCGGCAACTACATCGCCGTGGGCACCCTCGATCCCGAGATTGAGATTTGGTCTCTCGATGTCATGGAGGGTATGTATCCCGAAATGGTACTCGGACGGCCAGACAAGACCGCTGCGCACGTTCCAACGCCCCTCGGCAAGGGCAAAAAAAAACGCAAGAAAAATAAACCACGCAGCGCCAATGCCGCACATCACGTCGACGCGGTGCTCTCTCTCTCATGGAACCGGACCCACCGCAATTTGCTCGCAAGCGCGTCCGCGGACCGCACGGTCAAGGTGTGGGATCTTAGTCGTGGGATGCAGGACGGGGAGGGCAGCGAGTCGGGGGCAGCCATCCGCAGCTTCGACAAGATCCACAAGGACAAGATTCAGGCTGTGCAATGGAATCAACAAGAACCGACAATTCTTTTGAGCGGCAGCTTTGATCGCACAGTCCGGGTGTTCGACTCGCGCGCACCAACCACGGGTGTCGGTGCTCTTCTTGGCGCAGACGTCGAGGCGTTGCGGTGGGATCCTTGGGAAACACAAAGTTTCTACGTATGTTCCCTCTAAGGTGTTTCTTCATATGCATTGAGATGTGTTGACACAGGTTACGCTCGAGAATGGGCATGTCCTCAACTTCGACGCACGCACCCTGCCTACAGATCTTAACACCCCATCTCCCGCCCGCTTCACGCTGTCTGCTCATGACGGTGCTGCGTCCTCCATCGATGTCAACCCGCACATTCGTGGCTGCATCGTTACTGGCGGCACGGATAAGATGGTCAAGATCTGGAATGTAGTTGGTGAACAAGCGGATAGCAAGCGACAGGTCAGCTTAGTCACAGGTCGTGACTTGGGCGTGGTAAGTTCTCCTGCCGTTGCTCGTAGTCCACCAAACGTCTCTGATCTCGTACTCTCCTGCATCTATAGGGAAAGGTTTTCTCGACAGTCTTCTCTCCCGACAACCCGTTAACAGTGGCTGCTGCTGGCTCAAAAGCCAAGCTACAGGTTTGGGACGTAGCCGCGAACTTTGGCGCCCGAAAAGCATTTGGTTCTAAACTCGCGGCAGCTGGCCAGACACTGAAGGAAAAGTCAACCAGTGGTATCATTGGCATCGCTGATGATGATGATGAGAGCAGTGCAGAAGAGCTAGATGATTAGGTCTATAGGTATTATGACAAGATTTTCTTTATCTAGATGAAGATGAAGAACTTCTGGCTATATGTAACGAAAAAAGTGAGAACAACAACAATAACTAAAACAATGAAAGTTGCTACATGAAGTCGTCCACATTCGATTCGAAGTCATCCAATGGCTCATCATACACGTTCGTATCATGCCTAAACCATGGTTAGTTCATCTGAGGTGAATCGTAAGTAGCTGCGTACTTGTTTGAGACTTTAACCGAACCGAGGGCCGGTTTGCTTGCAGCCTTTGTTTTCTTTTTGCCAGTTGTCTTGTCGCGCAGCTCCCTCTGCTTCTCATTCGCAAGAGCCGTAAGTACGCTGGCAACCTTGCGCGCCTCGACGTCACGCAATGGCGCAGCGAGTCCGCGCACATGGTGCTCAACGAAGGTGGTATACAACGGCTTGTCCTGATGCCGTTTGATGATATACTCGATGATCTTGTGCGAGAAGTCCTGAAATTCCTCCTTTGTGCGAGGGTTTGCGGATACGAGGTTATCAAGCTCTGAGTGAGAAGTACCTATAAACATAAGAAATGGAAAAAGAAAGGCACGAAGTCAGAATGTCTGCGACCGGGAAAATACAAGAGACGTACCACCATGAGCAGCAGCGCCAAAAAGATCCACTGCGTTCTTCAAATCCTCATTGAGTTCTCTCTCCTTGTCCAACCTCGCCTTTTCTCGAGGATCTAGGACGGCGGACTCATCGTAGCCGTCGTCAGCACCTTTCGCCGCAGCAATCGCGGCATCCTTTTCAGCCAGCTTGGCTTTGAGCGTACCCTTCTTCTTCGGCGGTGCAGAAGGTGGTACCAGTGCCTGCGGTGTTTCATCCTCTGAAGACTGTTCCCAGTCGCTCTAAGATGATGCTTAATCGCATAGACCACGGGTTCAAAGTTTGTGGGGGACTCACTACAGGCGAATCATCCTTTGAATCCTCGCCCCGCCATCTAATTTTTTTATCAGTCGCTGAGGCTACGGCCGCTTGATTCTCGGCTTCTGTACATGTGTCAATAACGCTGCTCGCGTACCCATCGAAAAAGGAAAAGGTACCCCAATCAGACATTGTACTTGCTTGAAAGCTGATGGAAGAGCGTAAGGAGTGTGGGGAGGCTGAGAGCTGCGGTGGGCAGGGACTAGGGCCACTGACAGTACAGTACATAGATTTCAAACGAATCCGGGTGTTGCCGGTTTACTTCATATCAACCCCCATGCCTCCTCTTAGGTCTGTTTTCTCTACACCGTGGTTTTTGTCTGTCTGTAACCTGACAGGATTCAAGTTCCACACTGCTGCGGCTTTCCCTGCCTCTCGTGCGAGAACATGGGTTTACGCGAGAGGCACTCGCACGATCTGTTCTTCAACTTCCTGAACCCCACGCGCAACCTCTTCCGGATTCTGCAGTCTCTGCCTTGTTCGGAGCAGGCGACAATGCTAGAAGATTGCTCATACACGCGTGGTTGGAAGAAGGCACGGCCCAGATCAAGACGCACTCGCCCGCCAGCGTGGAAGACGCCCTGAGCCATCGGCTTCGCTACAACGAGTCTGTTCTCTCACTTCTACCGGAGGCAAGCACGTTTGCAACTCTGATGTGAGAGCTGAGGGCCGACTCAGACGACGCAATGGACTGTTTGACTGCAGGCCTTTTCCCTTATCGTGTCTCCGAGCTCTGGGGTACCTCCGCTCGATCCGAGACCAGCTCTGCGACATATCGGTAGTGTAGCGAACGAGGCGTGCTATGCTACTCGAGATGCGTCTATCGGGGTATGTCTTTTCAACTCAGAAGATTATGACCTTTTGCCACATTTCCGTACATATAGTTATTGTGGTATAGCCGACGCGCTACACTGAGCGCAATATATGCTGCTGCAGGTGGGTTGACTTATTCTACAAGATTCCTGTTGTTTTACAATGTCTGGACCACAGAACTTCATCAACTTGGGTCCCCAGAAACAGCTCATGCATTCCTAGACTCTTTGTTCGATTCTTACACAGCCGTCGCCAGTGCCGTGACCGAGTCTCAGTTGTTTTCGCGGTATATTGTGAAGAGCTGGGCTGGTATCCTCAAAAGTTCTGGTGCATTTGATTTCTTATAAATGCGCCTATTGTGTTCGGAAATCAAACTAGACACTTCAGAAAGTGTAGCGACTTCCTCGCGGCGGTGTGCACACTCTGGACCGATGGGTATGCGATTGCCCTGTGGGCGTATGCATACGTCATAAAGCAATAAAACAGTACCCCCCTCCCCCTTCCATATGAGTTCTGATTCTGGCATGGCTTACTCTGTACTAAACAATGACATCCAGACCCACGCTCCCCCGCGATGAGTCGTGCAGTTTCCAACATATCAATTAACGGCAAAATCGGCTGACGAAATGGACAGGTAGTCTGTCTCTGCCCTAATAAGCATTTGATCGCTGTCCAGAACTTTTCGACTGCAATCAAGGCCGTTCTCAGATCTTCCCATTGGCAGCGGGTACCATTCAAATTGTTCCTGCCCCAGTCCAGCAGATAAAGACACACACTTCTACCATTTGTGGACATCATCTTAGCACCAGTAAACATCCTTTTCATGTACACCAAAGACAGTGCACCACCGATTTTTGAGCTGACCTAATTTGATTAGACGCCGGCCCCTATTTTCTAACACTATCAACCAGCTTCTACTATCAACTAGCTTCGGCAGTGTTATGAAACAAGTTGGCGGATGTAGACTTGATCAATGGTCATCACGTTATCTGCGCCGGCATCAAAATGGGAGGCATTTCGCACCCGCATCCGCATTCGCACCGCTTCAATCTACGGTCCTGGTGTCAGATCGTCAAACAACCATGGCCTCCTATCTGTTGAATGCACTAGTTCCATACGCCAGGTCTCCTATTGTGTTCTTGACATGCTTTCTCCTTTGACCACGTCCCTCGTCTCTTTGCGCCGCTGCCAATATGTGGACGCGTTGCAATAAGCGTGCGTTGATCTTCATGGGCTCCTTCGTTTTGGGCTTGTGCTTATCGCCATCGCCATAGTCGTCAAAGTAGATAAAGCGCCGAAGCGAAACCTTTCACCTGCACAACCATGCCCATGGTTGCCGCCAGAGTTGTGGGTATACATCTTCCGTTTAGCGACCGAAGTAGCTGGGATCCTTGATATCGACGTCAACGACCCATTCGACACGCCCAAGGCGCTATTACCTCATATTGATTACGACATGCGAGAGTTTAGAGAAGCCCTGACGACTAAATACATCCTCCTGTTTGTGTGCAGGCAGTGGTACCACCTCGTTCTCCCGGTGCTATACGAAGTTGTGGTGGCCGACCATTGCTCAGGTTCCACCGTCCTTTCGTCATTGCACAGGACACTCACCCAATCCAAGGACAAGGCAGAAGCATACGGTTCATGCCCGCTGGGGTGGTGGACTCGTCGTCTTGTTCTGGCGAGATGGACCACGTCCCATCTGCCGATGCTTAAGCATCGCGATTTCTTGTCGAGCCACCTCTTCACATTCCCGCTCAACCATAAGGACCTCGACCTGCTCTCCGACATCTTCCGCTGTCTCCCGAACCTGGAGATCCTATCTGCATGCTATCCGGATCGTATGTATGAGCTGCAGAGCGGATGGACCAAGAGCCTCATCGATGCCTGCGGGCCGACACTGTGCAAAGTCCATTTCAAGTCGATGAACTCGGCCTTCTTCTCCGGGTCTACCGACAGCAAAGCGATCGTCGAGAACTGCCCGCGGCTCCGCACTCTTTTCACGTCTTCTCCGCACTTTAGTCGCCCCATCGACATCGGCCGTGCACCACAGCTGTCCTTCCTGACTACGAACCACGGGAGCCCATCGAACCTCGCCGGCCAATGCTCCGCACTGCAGCAGGTTTACATCCGCATCGACCACTACCTGCGCATGGACGACTTGTGCATATCGCACAGCAACCACGTCCGTACGATCTATTGCGAGGTGGCCTCATGGGGTCCACTTGTCGAGTTCACGCGGTTCCTTCGCATGATCGGCTTGCGCTACCCCAATGCGCACAGTCTCATCATCATCTCTCCACGGCTTGATCACCTCCATTTTCTGTTGCGCTGGTTTCACCGCATGAGGGAGGACTTCTCCGTCCCATCTATCACTCGCATCGGGCTGTACTTCCCCGCGTGCTCGTGTCTCATCCCGCATGAATCTGACCTGCTCGCCGCCGCGTGCGGCCTCGTCCGCTGCCTCCCTTCCCTCCGCCTCATCCGGGTGCTGCACCCGGATGTGCGCGTGCACAACGCCGCACACCTCCGCCGCCACCTGCGCTCGCATGGTGTGCCACGCCCGCTGATGGACGTGATGCGAGTAGAAGACTACGACGGCCACGATTTGCTCCGGGTGAAAGTCGCATGGGTAAGCCGGTCAAAGGCCATAATCAAGCGAATTAGGGGTTATCTGAGTCCCCGACAGACCAAGTTGATTCAATGAGAGCATTACTATTTATCATTTCCAACAATGTTGGAGATTCGTCTTTTGTTTTTCTTTATCTACCTTGTTTTCGTGCTGCCGTTCTTGTCTAGCCTTCTGTGAGTCAGTCCTTCCAGCCCACAGCACCACAGTGATATGAAGATAATGGTCACTCACCCATGATCAGGTTAAGTATACTATGCACCCGATGTCTTATCAGTATCTGCCCGTCGTTGCCTATTTTACTTCCCATGGTTCGGTCTATTACTTTATCATACGGACTCTATTCGTATGTATATATGCTGCTGGTGCATGTGCTAAACCAACTCATCAGTATCTGTGTCCTATCTGCCAAGGTTTGCTGATGGTAAGCACCTAAACGTACGTGGGAATACTGTTTCAAGAGATATTGTGGTGCGACTAGGGGGAGCATCACAGGTGTAAATCATTGAATAGCATTCTCATGCTCAAATAAACATTGGCTAAGCTGCAGATTGCAACATGATTACTGATCATTGGCAGTCCAGGTCCCAATAGCTCAACTTGGCCAAATGGATCCATGGATGCAACCTGTCTGCTGTCAGAACAAAATGTGACATCTGGGATGATTGTTTGGCAGTTAGGGATGAGCATGTGTCACAGTTTTTCATTCCATGACCCTTTTTGGGACATAAAAATAATTACCTGGAATGATGCAGAAATGATTGGTCTGTATCTCCCATCATTCTCACCCTATTTGGATGATCTTGGACTTGTTCAAAGGTGAAATACCATACAAACATATATACCATGAACCCACAGGTATAGTAGCAATACTCTGCTTCCAGAAAAGCCAAAGACCATCTAAATTGGATGAGAACTAGTGGAGATACAGACCTGCCACTCCTGCATCATTCCAGGTGCTTGTTTTTATGATTATGTCAGGAAATTGTCCCAAAAAGGGCCATGGAAGCAAACCCTGCAAAAAGCCCATGCTCATCCCGAGTCTGTCATACAGCTGGCAGACTGCAAATCAAAGATGCAGATGTCTACATCCCTTCCAGGTAGCTCAAGAGACTTGTCATCCAGGATGACCTGCTGGGTTTTCAACCACAATGTGTCCACAGCAACTTGTTTGAATCTATGCTCTGAATTGCAATAGTCTTGCCCAGAGGAGCAGCTAGAAAAGGTAACATCAGTCAGTCATCAGATTTCTCTGACAGGACCATTGTAAGACAAATTGTAGAGTCAAACAAACCACTCCCATTGTGTTGCCAGTTTCGACTCAGCAAAAAATCTTGAAAAGAACAGAGCACAAAAATTGTGCTCAGGTGAGTTTCTGGACTTGTGAGCTGGAAGTTGCGCGGCGCGGGATCATACTAGACCGTGAGTAAATAACTATACATGGTATACGATGTTCAGACGCATGTCGAGGGGTAGTACTACATACCTTGTCCTTACTGCGAACAACTCTCGCCCTACTGACCACCCACACTCAGCGATCATGGCGAAGAACAACAAAGACAATGCCCCCAACCCCAACAACATCCAGAACAAAGACATCTTGCAGCGGCTGAACTTCCTCTATCAAGCCTCCGCGTATCTGCAATCCATCTCGCCCCCTGATCCCGATTCCGGTCCCAAGCCTGAGCCCGAACCCGCTGTGGACATTCCTCATGAAAGCGGGCCTTCATCGCGCAGGGCCCGGAAGATGCAGTGTCGCAAGCGCGCGAAAGGCCGAATGCTGGGCGCGGCAGACGTTGCGAAGAGTTATGTGCGCACGATGCGGCAGGTCGGGCAGAAGACCGTGGTGAAGCTGTGCGTCCGCCTGCCTCCTCTCCTCCCCGCTGCAGACACTCACGCTGCGTGCCGCAGCGACCCCTCCGTGAAGCGCACCCTGTGCAAACGTTGCGACGCGCTACTTGTCGCCGGCGTCACTGCCAGCGTCCGTGTCAACGGTCAGTCCTGGCCCCCTCCCCCTGTTTCCGCCCGGTCCGCCCCAGCGGACAGACAGCTGAAATCCTCTTGCGGGCAGTGTCCAGGCACCACCGGAACGTCATCTCCACGACTTGTCTGCAGTGCAGCTTGGGACGGGGGATCCCTGTACCTCCGGTCCTCGACGCGGGCGAGCAGACAGGCGTCTCCGAGCCAGCGAGTGCTCCGGATGCTATGGCAGTGGACCAGGAGCCCACTGCCGCCCCGACCTCGGCAGCCACACGACAGCCGCGCCGAAAGCAGCGCCGCTCGGGGGCGCGCCCGCTGCCGCTATTCCAACGCGATGTCGGGCATGTTGTGTTTCGAGGGAATGAGCAGTATCACGCAAGCTAATAGGTTCTGTTCGTGTACACCGAGTCCCGCGCTGTTTCCCATCCAACACGTAGTCCATTGGATTTAAGCGTATGTTTACACTAGCCTGATTGTCTGCCCTGGGTGTCCTCGCCGACGCTCATTATCCTGGGCCGCATCTGGTTTGCTCATCATGATTCCATGCAGAACACCTCTTGCTTGGCAACACTCGCCGTTCTGGATTGCGTCCAGGTTGCTCAGGGTTTCGCGGCTCCGCACCGAGTCTCACCTTTAGCTCGAATGGCGTTTAGAATGAGTCCCGCGCAGGACGACCCGTAGCTCCGCGCAGAGCCTCGGACACTTACCTTTGAATTAGTGCTCAAGATGATTACCATGCATGGTGGCTGCTTTGTTGTAGGATCACTGGATTCAGGCATCATGCAGAGACTGGTAGGTCCGTCATGGTAGGACCTTGGACGTCGGATCCTCGTCCTGGATGAAATAGGCTTCGTTCTTATTTTTCGTCTTGCCGGTTTCTCGTTTTCGCTACCCACCCAACTCTCCCTTTCTGGTTTTCTGCTTCTACGATTGTATCACTCACTATTAGCCTGTCTGCCACTTATACTATCATTTTTATTATTACTAAACTCTGCGTCGTTGGACAGCGTTGCTAATATTTTCCTCATACGTGTCTGCTACTTTTACTATAGCCTCGGGGTTTTGTCTTCGCTCTAGCTTTGTTTCTTCGTGCAGCGCCTTCACTGATGTACGGCAACGCATGCATCTCGACAGGCGCCCCTGTACCATCCAGGAGACATCGTATTTCCACCATTCATTTTTCGGTGTGGTAGTCATCTGTAAGATGCAAAAGTCGACTGGAGTATCTAAATCTCAACACATTTGCAGTCTTCTGATAGAGCACCTTGCGGTCGCAATCATATATATCAGTAGTATCAGAATAGGAGTAGCATCAGTGGTGTAGTGGTTAACATTGGGTCTTCCCACCGAAGTTTGGCCTAGTCCGGGGTTCAATTCCCCGCTGATGCAGTGAGATTTTTTGATCATTTTTATTTACTTTTTGGCACTGCCATTGCACAATCATGTTCAACTAATTTTGCGGCTTAGATACCTACACAGTAGACCTCAATCACACGCAGCTACAACTACAGAACCACCTCAGCCGCCGTCCGAACTCCCAGCCTGTTACCCGAGCTCTGTCTGCGTCTACATGCATGGATCACTGTGCTCTCCTCATGCCGCGCTTAAGGCGCCCTCCACGACATGGACAGCCTGTAGCCTGTATGTGCACCCAGGCGCAAGCCTGTCAATATATTACCGACAACCTGAGCACCCTCAAGCATATGAAATCACGAACTTGCTGTTCGCCGCACGTATCATCATGACTCTCGTTCCTTGGTGCACGCGACACGCGTGTTTGTGTATCATAAAGCGAACGGGTATGTACTGGGTAGGCATGGCAGGTAACGCTTGTAGTACATGAGAAAAACGGACGAGAGGATGAAAGTCAAGTCTGAGCGTCCAGAAAGTAAAGGTATGTACACTGAAAATAAAGAACGTGGTATGTAGTACCGAAAGCGTCATTCATCGTGCGTCAAGAAAATGTGTCATGGCTTGGGTCGATGTGTAGAGATAGAGACAATGTGTATAGAGTGATGCCTGGTGCATGTCACCAGAGCAGCTGTGAGGGTTCGATCGACGGTCTCCCTGTATGCGCGGCCGCGCGCGCAAGAACTCGCTCATGAAATGGGGCAGTCGGGAATAGTGATGGGCTTGAGCTTTCGACTGTTAGAGGGGAGGAGAACGACGGCGTCAGTCTAGATGCAGCGGCAGAGCGTGCATGACGACTTACTTAGCGTCAAACAAGCCCCAGAAGCCCTCGACGCCTCCAAACTGGATAGCCTACAGCACCGCGAAACGTCAGCGAAACGCGCTNNNNACAAATGGAGCAGTCTTAACACACCTTCCATGTTTCATCGAAGTACTATCAGATAGAAAGGGGTCGCGTGTCAGACAACTTGCAGTTGCGACGATACAGTTCGCGCACGCACCTCGAAGTAGAAGTATCCCGTCCCGGCCTGATTGGACTGGCACACGAACGTATCCAGGAAAGTTTGCAAGTTCTTCACGGATGCTGTGGACGGCCCATTGGTCTCATTCGACACGTCAGACGAGTTCTGTCCACGGCAAGAATGGTCCGATGCACACAAGTGCAAGGCGTGATGGCAGGATGAGCACAAACAGCCCAAACGCCAATAGCGTAATACGCACCGAAGGCCAGCCCGTCTCGGCGATGTACATCTTGGGGTTGTTTGAGAGTAGCGCAGCGGGCTGGACGTTGTTTGTCTGGAAGAATTGGTTCGTCCAAGTAGCTGCCTGGTCGATGGAGACGTTCGCGAACCACGGATGCACGTTACTCATCTGCGCGCCGAAAGCCAGAGCGGTACCAAGAAGCGAAGAATGAATATCTTGAAACCAAGATAGTCACCATGAACTCAACGCACCCCATACTCAACGGATGCCAATACTTCGTTGTTGAAGTACGCGCCAGCATCCGCGTTGCCAACCGGGATATGCTTCTGAAGGTTCAAACTCTGAAGCTGCGACTGCATATCCTTAATGTCCGCGATCAAGATCTGTGCACCTGCGTGTGGCTGCGTTAAACCATCCCACACGCGCAAAAGGGAGACCTCAACACGCACCCGTGTTGCCGACAGCGCTATTCGGATCTGTTGCACCATTGGCATTGAGATAGCTAAGTGAGAAATGAGCCATCCGAAAGCAAAACATGAGCACAGGACCTACTTAAGCATGAACTCGTTGCCGACGGTGACACCTGCGACATTGTCGACACCGTAGGTCTTGATGGCCGAGATAATCTCGTCGCGCTGGCGGGTATACGCAGTCGCGTCGGTCGGGGTAGGGTAGTTGCCGAGGAAGACCTGCATGTTGACCTTGGTCTGCTTGATGGCCTCGAGCTGGGAAGTGGGTTAATTGGGCCGGGGAGAGAACAAGACATAAGGGATAACGTACAACGAGCGCGGTCTGGTTACAGTCCGCTCCGTACAAACGGATACGCTGCAAATGCATACAAGTCATAAGGCAAAAGCATGGAAACGAATAACAGCATGCATACGGTTGTTAGCTGCGACAAGAGCTGTGACGGCAAGATGTCAGCGGCAGGGTAAGGAATGCGGACAAGAGCGAAAAGTTACCTGGATGTCCTGAATTACATCGCCTGGCGGACACAGGCAGGGTCAATCTACAACACGAGGAGGGGGAGGGGAAAGACTGACTGAGGGAGTTCCCGCAGTTGGGGAGCTGGGAACCAGCGGGAGTGTAGGCAATGCCGTAGAAGGACTGCTTGAGCGCGGGGTCCTTCGTGAAGTTGCTGGGGTCGTTGCTGCTGCCACCGGTTGAGGAAGAGCTGCTGCCGCCCGAGCCAGACTGGGCGGCGTTGTTCTGGGTGTTGCGGCCCTTACTGGCATGAGCGATGCCGACACCAACGCCGACACCGACACCGATGAGGAGGACGAGTGCGGTGATGGCGCCAATTACCTGGGTGGGTGAGGGTGAGTCGGGCAGGGAGCTAAAGGAGGGCGGGCATACCATCCACTTTGGGCGGGTCTTGGGGGGCACAGGCTTCTCAGACCACTGTGTGTTGCCGGGGGCGGGGGATTCGATGTTGGAATAGCCAGTGGACATGGTGTTCGGAGAAATTGGTGGCTGGGTCGGAATCGGAATCAGAATCGACGTTGTTGGCAGCGGCGTACCCGGGCCGCGGAGGTCGAGGAAGGAGAGGGATGTTGAAGAGAGAGACCTAGAGGATAGGAACAGAAAAGATGAAGATGGTGACCAGCAAGAAAAGAGCGGGAGTGTTAGCAAAGATGGGGAGAAGAAACAAGTCGTTGCTACTGCGAATAAAGACAGGATGGATGGATGACTAAGCGTGCATGCTTCAGTGTGATCCAATTGACTGCGAAGCACTTTTTCGCTGCGATGTGCTTCGTCGGGGCGGGGACGGAAAACATGATAACTCGTTGCATCGCGAGCATGTGCAAGCACGAGTTCCGATGCCTCGCCCTACCGTCCACTGCACTTATCATCACGGCACACGAAACATGAGCTTATTATGACACGGATCTCAAGGCGGAATGGGTGCAGACGGTCAGTTGATAGGCAGAAGGTACGCAGTAGGTAGGTACGGCAGGTAACTCTTGTAGTCCATAGACAATATTATAAATAAAGATCAAGTCCGGGCGTTACAGCAAGAAAGCAAAGGTCCACAT